>PVJC01013744.1:0-37570 GCA_004026665.1 Murina feae
GGGGTCAGTGGCCTGCTTGGTGGGCTTCCCAGGCCCCTTGCAGGGCACCGGGTAGTGGGAAAGCAAGGCGGTGGGACAGGGAGTGGGAAAGAGGCAGCAAGGGGTCTCGGCCTGCTTGGTGGCTGCCCAGGCCCTTTGCGAGGCACTGGGGAGCAGGAAAGCAAGGCTGCAGGGGCCAGGGTCCTGCTTGGCAGCTCCCCAGACACCTTGGTGGCACTGGGGAGTGGAAAAGGAAGGCAGCAGGGGATGCGTGAGTGGGAAAGAGTCGGCGGCCTGCTTGGCAAATCCCCAGGCCCTTTGGGGGGCACTGGGGAGCGGGAAAGCAAGCTCTTGGGGGCTGTGGGCCTGCTTGGCGGCTCCCCAGACCCCTTCCGGGGATCAGGGAGCAGGAAAAGGCTGTCCTGACCATGAGGTGGGTTTTTCCCTGCTTTCTGGTGGCTGGAGGAAGATGGGCAGTAGGCAAGCTTGGGAGGCAGGCAGCACCCAGCCCTGGCCACAGCTCAAAAAAGAGAACAACATGCAGGGGAGGGCAAGAGTCTGAGAGATCAACATAGAGGGGGTGCCTGCTCCAAGCCGTCATGGTGTGCCTGAGGGCAGGCCCCCAGCAGGTAGACACACACAGGAGGACTGCTCCAAGCCTCAGATGCAGCTGGGGGCAGGTCCCTAGTGGCGACACACACACACACACACACACACACACACACAAAAGGCGCCTGGCAGACTGGGGCATTCATAGGACATCCACTGAGGGGTTCCAGACTGTGAGAGGGGGCAGGCTGAGCTAAAGGACCCCCTCCCTCCCCCTGTGCACGAATTTCATGCACAGGGCCCCTAGTATCTCAATAAAACACCCCTGTGTTCATAGCAGCACAATTTACAATAGCCAAGCTTTGGAAACAGTCTATATGCCCATCAACAGATGAGTGATAAGAAAACTATTATACATCTATACAATTGAATACTACGCTGCTATAAAAAAGGAAGAATTTTTACCATTTGCAGCAGAATGGATGAAACTGGAGAGCCTTATGCTAAGTGAAATAAGCCAGGAAGTGAAAGAAAAACACCACATTATCTCACTCATTGATGGATGATAAAGAACATTATAACTTGATAAACAAAAAGGTAGATACAGAGTCAGAGAAGCATGGAATAGACTGGCAAATTACAATGGGAAGGCTGGGGAGTGTTAGGGCGGGGAAGGCAAGAGATCAACCGAAGGACTTGCATGCATGCATATAAGGAGCATAACCAATGGACACAAGACACTGGGGGTGGGGGTGGGGTGAGGGCATGTGCTGGAGGGTAAGGAGGCTGGGGAAAGGTCAATGGGGGAAAAAAGAAGGATACATGCCATATTTTCTGGCATATAAGATGACTTTTTAACCCAGGAAAATCTCAAAAATCTTCTCCAATAACGAGAAGGCTGGTGAGAGAAATGACCCAACTACCTCCTCTACTTTCTTCCTCTACCATTTCTACCATTTCAGCAGTTTTGTCTCAATTTTTGAGAAGATTTCCCTGGGTTAAAAAGTCATCTTATACAGCAGAAAATATGATATGTACTACTATCTGTAATACTTTAAACAATACAATTTATTGAGTATACAATTTATTAAGTATATAGCATGTTTCTTTGCACCTTTATTTTGCTGGTGCTCTAAAGATACGTTGAACCTGCTCCTGAGTAATGTAATGCTAAGGTGCATGAATGCAGCTCTGCTGGGTAGATTTGAGAGGAGGGCAGATAAGGATGACTTTAGGCAGCCATTTAACCTCTTCCACAGATTTCATTTTCCTATAAAATGATGAATGATATTTGCTTGGAGAATAGTTTTGAAGATTGTGAAGATCTCATCTAATCTAATAAAAGAGTAATATGCAAATTAACCCACACTCTGTCACACCCACAAGCCACATCTACCAACTAATCAGGAGCAAATATGCAAATTAACTCAACTAAGATGGCAGCAGCCAGGGAGCTGGAGTTGCTCCAGGCAATGGAGGATTAATAAACCAAAAAAAAAGGAGAGTGCCATGTAGAAGACTTTCACTCTGAAGGCCATGGTCATTGTTAAAATATGGCTGAGTGAATGGACCTCCACATGTTTTAGGTTAACATAAAATGTTGAACATATGGGAATACATTTTTTTCCTCTTTTTTATTTTTTGGAAGTACATTTTTTAATATTTCTGGTTTTGTAAACTTTTTCAGTGACTGGTCAACTAGTACTGATCTTACAAATAAATGAGAGGGCATAGATTTAATGTGTTTCATTGTAATGTAGCCCAAAGAGGGCTACGTTCTTTAGCTATGAAATAGTGCTACGATACAATATCTTTACTACTTATGGACCATGTTATTTTAAGGTCCACATTCCTCTCACACTTCGGAATATTTTTCAACCCTGATTTCCGGTAATTGGAATGTTACCGGATCCTCAATACAAACTTACTTAGATAAAGTTCAAATTTAGCCCATCAAGACATAAACTTTTCAGAATTATATGCTTCCTTCCTGCATCTCAGAATTACATGTTTTTCTATGTTATTTAAAGGCCAACTTGAATGTTATTTGGGAAAGTGGTTGGTAGATTTAAAGGAGTAGGTGAATGTAAACTTGTAGCAACTCTGAAGGTCAAGCGAAGGTTTTAATTCTGCCATCATTGGAAGCACTTAAGATTGTTGATGGATATTTGTGCATGTCAGTTGTATGTTTCAGAATGATTACATTAATCTTGTTGTTCTTTGTTTTTCATTACCTTTTTTTAACCTTTCTTTTTTTTTTCCTCTGGTCATTTTCTGTAGAAAGCATGTTGTTTATCATGATTGGTACATGTGTCAAATGAGAAAAAAAGTGAGTTTTAAAATAATGTTTATCTCTACCTCTCAGAAAAATAATGAATAGCCTGTCCTCCATGGTAACCTGTTTTCCATACTTGGATAGTGTGAAGAGTGCTGTCATTTAAAAGATTTTCATTTATGTTAATAATTGGTGAGCACACTGCCAGAGAGGCGGAGTCACACATTGTTAAAGGGGCGCCAGTCAAGTCGCTCAGGCCTTCACAGTAACACGCAGTGTATGCTGCTGCTTATTGTTGCAAATGTCAAATTTCTTGATAAGTGTCTTTTGGGAAAAGGTTCACTCCATTTCAAAGGCATAAAATGAAAGGAAACGACTTAGGGTAACATTTAAGCAAGAAGGAAACACAGGACAGGACATCGATGACTAGCCCGGAGGAACTGATTGCCTTTGGCTGTGCCTTGGGAGAGCCCCGGGAAATACATTAAGTTGTGATTACTATTATGAGTTCAAAGAATGCAAAGTGTGCGGAAGAATGTGTGTTTTTCTTTTAGGTGATATTGCACTTCATATTCGCAGTGTATCTTCAGAGTTCATACCATCTCCTGTGTTTCTTACTGAAGTCCTAGCAAGAGAGGTATTATTGAAATTTGCAGAATAAGAACTTTCAAGAGAGCAAATTTAAGAAAAGAATACAAAAATATAAAGCTAAATTCGTGTAATAAAACATATGCTTTCATATTTCTCAGTTAAATGTCTCTCATAAAACTAGTAACTTTTAATATTTAAAACTAATGATATCAAAATTTGTTCCGCAATTTTTTGTTAAAGCGTATACAGTCAATTTATTACTATGTGTGTAACTGTGGTAAATACATAGTATTGGGGGTAGGTAAAGAAGAAGTGCATAAATTTAATTTTCTCAAGACAATTTTGCCATGGTTATTTCCTTAATAGAAATGTTTAGACCCAGTAGCGTTATTTGGCAGCTATAAGGATTTCAGTCATTGTTACCTTGTAAGTTGTCATTTTAAAGTTTCTACCAGGTTGTTGAGAAAATAAAGTATCTCACAAATTCATGCTCTTTTATTTATTGATTAAAAAATATTTCTTGTTTGCTTTCTGGCAGTTAAGATATCTAATACCAAATTCCACTTCCTTTATTGTACCAATTTTACTGCACTATCTTCTGATGGTAATAGTAGATAGTCATCTGAGTCTTAATATTTTTTGGTTTTGTAAAGGTGAGCTGGGTACAAAAAGTGCAGTCTATTTAAAGCCACTTTCGCCTTGCAAGTTCTGTGCACTGCCTGGTTTGATTAATGAGCAACTGTGTCTATCACTATTTGTCTTCTAATGTAGTAGATCAAGGGCATGACCTGGGCAGGTCTACTACCTAAGAGAGATTCTAAAAGAGATAATATTTGAGCATGTTCAATTTGGGTTCATTAATGAAGGGGTAAAGTTAATATCAAAGCAAGAATATAAGTTAGAAAAGTATGAATAAAATTGTTTTTTATATAATTTGGTACCTAAAATACACACACCTGAATAGTTTTCAATTTCCAGTAATTAACAAGCATTTTGCAATCTACATAGTTCCTGAACTATTCACTCATCTCTGATTAATTAGTCCTTGAAGATAGTTCTGAGTGGTATATGTAAATTTGAAACATTACACTGTCATTTGAAATAGAAGTTCCACCAAAAAGCATGAAGGAATGCAAGAACACTGATGCATTTATTATAAATATTTAACTTAAAATCATATTTTTAAAAAAAATTTAAAATGACTTTATTACTTAATCCTACTATTTCCTCATATGTGTATCTGAGAGGAAAAGGTCAAACTTCCTCTTAATTTGTGATTATTCTAAAAGTTGAGCATTCTTTTGTAAATGCTAAAATCTTAAATCCATTTTCTTGAAAAACTAATTGTTTCTTAAAGTATTTCTTCTTCATGAGAACCTTAAGACTATAAGGATGTAAGATAAGGCAATTAAAATTCTAATTTTCTAAATTTCATAGCTCCTTGCTTTCTAGTTACACAATTTTTAATAATTTTAAAGCTGTTTGATCTCTTATCTGTAACTCTAGAATCCCCAAAACAAACAAGCAAACAAAATCCCCAAAAAACCAAGAGCTTTTCTATGACTTGTTTGGTAACCAAATCTGCCTTTATCTGAATTGACAAGAAGCTATCCGTAATCTTTATTAAATCACAGTGGAGTTGTCATTGGTTTGCTCAAGCAATATTAATGTATTTGATTACTCCAGCTCTAGACTTAGCTGGGAGTGTTAGTTTGTAAATTTTGAATAATTCTGAATTCTGAATAATACTTAGCCCAAGGCTTTTGGATAAAGGTTACTTAAGAATTTTCTTACATTCATATTTCCATTCCATGCCTGGCATTGTTTTGCTTTTTGGTGTGTGTGCCTGGGGCCAGTGAGTATGATCTGAATTCTTATTCATCATAGTTGAGATATTATTTTAATATGTTCTCAAAAACAGTGTTGGCTCTTACTCCAACCAGACTGTATGTTCTTCTTTTCTATCTCTGTGTTCTGAACTATGCCTACAATCTGTGTTTACTAAATGCTTCCAGAGGGCAGGAAGGTATTAATGAGGATTGTCACTTTTTTGTGTGTGCTTTTTAAAGGTAATCTGCTCAGTGACTATGGGGAATCTGTGATTTCATAGTTTCTCACAATTCTAACTAGCGTAATAGCAACATTTTTTCCCCCTCCACATTACAGTGGTAGCAAAAAACCTAAAAGCTAGCGGTAGTACTATCTTCTGTCTGTTGCTCCTCTACAATTTCATTGGTTTTGTATGCACTTAATCTGCTACATTAAATTATTTTTGCTTGCAATACATACATACATACATGTATTGTATTTCTTTTGTGATTTTCTGGTTTTTATATTTTTCACTGTTCCAAAATCTGTTTATTTCAGGCCTTATTCACAACTTATATGATTTATAGTGAGAATCACCACGACCCCATGTTTCACAGAATAGCCTCTATGTGTGTGGCTTGCTCCTCATATTCACCTTGACCAATCTCAGCCTGTAATAAATGAGCTTCTGGATTGCAAGAGCAAAG
Source organism: Murina feae (assembly GCA_004026665.1). Lineage (NCBI taxonomy): Eukaryota > Metazoa > Chordata > Mammalia > Chiroptera > Vespertilionidae > Murina > Murina feae. The sequence goes on from PVJC01013744.1 coordinate 5,911, forward strand.
GACTTCACTTCTAGGCCTGCCATCACCACATTGCAGCTGTGTAACCATGGGAATCCATTTTCCTACTTCTCCCTCTCCCCTGTCTAGGGTAATGGGAAATATATCACATCATATGGAGATATCATGTGCTTCAGAAAACTTGGTTCTTTCTTATATAGCAGTATATATGAAATCAGCCCATAGTGTGCTACAAACTACTGTAAAAATATTAGTTAAATAATCATAATGATATCCATGAATGATATTGTATACATGAAAGAAAGTCTGGGGGTTAAGTAATTCTCTGTTGGATTTGCTGAGAATCTAAAATGATTGAACACAGGCTTGTTCTTTATCAGAATCTTGGATGAATAAATTCAATTTATAATCTCAAATTATAGATTGCATTTTAATAAACTTTTTAGAGATAAAATGGTTTGGAAAGAAAATGATGTGGGTAAACCCACATAAAAGGATCTAGACTTAGTCATCAGAGCTCCCTAAATATTTTAACTGGTTCTAAGTTGTTTATGCTCAGCTGTTTTCCTACACACAATAATATTTTCTAACAATGCTTAATCTTCTTATGGTAATATGTGACAATTTGTTACCCCAACCCAAGGATTACTTGAAAAAAATTAGTAATATTTGCTCTCCATTTGTTCTTACCTAATACACATAACATATATTGTTATGTGTAATGTCAGGGTTTATATAGTCATATAATGTTTATAAAGACTTTGGAAATGTATTACCTTGGATTTGGCATTTTATTAAATACAATTACTTTATCTATATTTGGTCTTTTCACTGACATTTGATGGCATTTTTATTTGTAAAAGATTCTACTGAGATACAGCCTCTATCAAAGGCAGTTTAACAGTTTCTGACAAAATTAAACATATTCTTCTGATAAAATTCAGCAGTTGCCCTCCTTGGTATTTACCCAGATTAGTTGAAAAGTTATATTTACACAGAAACCAGCACACAGATGTTTGAAGCTGACTTGTTCATAATTGCCCAAACATGGAAGCTACCAAGATGCTCCTCAGTAGTTGAACAGATAAACTGTAGTACATTCATACAATGGAATAATACCCAATGTTAAAAAGAAATGAGTTATCAAGCCATAAAAAGACATGGAGGAATCCTTCAACCATATTACGAAGTTCAATAAGCCAGTATGAAAAGGCTATATACTATATGATTCCAGCTCTAAGATATTCTGAAAGAGTTAAAACTATGAGGCCGTAAAAAACAATCAGTGGTTGTCAAGAATTGGAGTGAGGGAGAGATGAATAGGCAGAGTACAGAGAATTTCTTAGAACCGTGAAAAGTACCCTGCATGACACTATCATATTATTGGATACATGTCAGTCCAAACCCATTGAATGCCACTGGGTGATAGTAATGTGTCAGTGTAAGTTCATCAGTTGTAGCAAATGTACCACTCCGGTGGGGGATGTTAACCGTGTGAAAGGCAGTGTATTTGTGGAGCAGTGGGGATAGGGGAAATCTGTACCATCCACTCAGTTTTGGTGTGAATCTAAAACTGCTTTAAATACTAAAGTCTATTTAAAAATGCCACTGAGCATAAACATATAACTAAAATAAATGATTCTGAGAAACACAAATACACAGCAGTCACCTGTATAAAGTGCAATCAAAAGAAACTTAATTGACGCAGAGAATATATTATTTGAGGGAAATAAGATGATCTGGGGAGACAACCCAAATGAGGTATGTACCCACACATGGGTTTTTTATTGTCCAAGAAAGAAGTGTCCTATATAATAAAACCCTAATAGGCAAATCTAATAAACGGTGGAATGACCAGCCACTATGACATGCACTGACCACCAGGGGGCAGATGCTTGATGCAGGATCTGTTCCCTAGTGATCATTGACCTCCCACAAGGGGAGCACTGCTCAGCCAGAAGCTGGGCTCACAGCTGGAAAGCACAGAGGTGGTGGCGGGAGCCTCTTCTGCCTCCACAGCAGTGCTAAGGACCCCTCAGAGGATGTCCAGCTGCAAGAGTGTGCCGGTTGGGCTGAGGCCTCGTGCATGAATGTTGTGTACCAGGCCTCTAGGCCTATATAATAAAAGCCTAATGTGCTGTCTGGTTGTCCAACCATCCATCCAACCAATCAAAGCGTAATATGCTAATGATATGCTAAGGCCACTCAACTCCTCACTGTGATGTGTGCTGACCACCAGGGGTCAGACAGTCGACCAGTCTACCAGTCACTATGACATGCACTGACCACCAGTAGGCAGATGCTCTGACTGGTATGTTAGCTCGCTGCTAGGGTCCGGCCAATCAGGACTGAGCAAAATGGGCTGGACACGCCCTGGAGCTTCCTGCAGTACCTCCCTGGCTGGGCAATCTCCCACATCCCTTCCTGGCCCCAATCATGCACCAGTGGGGTCCCTCAGCCTGGCCTGCACCCTCTTCCAATCCAGGACCCCTCAGAGATGTCAGGGGGCTGGTTTCGGCCCAATCCTGCAGGCCAAGTTAAGGGACCTCATTGATGCATGAATTCATGCACTGGGCATCTAGTCATGCAATAAGCTGCTTGGAGCCAGTTAAAACAAAAACTTCAGCCCTAACAGTTTGGCTCAGTGGGTGAAGCATTGGCCTGCAGACTGAAGGTTCCCGGGTCTGATTCCGGTCAGGGGCATGTACCTTGGTTGTGGGCATATCTCCAGTAGGGGGTGTGCAGGAGGCAGCTGATCGATGTTTCTCTCTCATTGATGTTTCTAACTCTCCATCCCTCTTCCTTCCTCTCTGTAAAAAATCAATAAGATAAAAAACAAACAAACAAACAAAAAACTTCAAGTCAAGGTATTTTCCCTAATAACTCTATTGAACTTTTGTGGATTAACTCAATGTGACCCTACCCACCCAATGATCACAACTGGAGTTTCAGAACTTCACAGACTAATTTCTCCAATCAAATTATATTAACATAATATATTACTTTCCTGTATTTTACATTTTGGTCCAAGGGTAAATTTGATCCTGGTTAATTATAGGAAGACATTTGAATAAACATCTTTCTATAAGTACATATCTAATAAAGATGAGTCCTATTATACTGCCAGCTTTGGAAATGTTTGTTTTTAACAAACAGGAACATAAATGTGATTTTCAGTTTCTATTCTGTTTCAATAGCACAGCGTTAAAAAAATAGTATTCTTGTTTCATTGGTTTTACTTATACTTGAAGTAATTCCTTAAAATTCTAAAAAGTATGAAAAATTCTCACAAATGATGAATTTTTGTTATAAGTTATTATTATCTTGTTGCAAATAATGATGATTTTTAGAAATATAAACATGTTCTTAGAGAACATTAAAGCAGGGATTTGCATGTCTTATTTATCATTCATTGATGCAAGTATACAGACGTTTTACAAGATATACCTTTATAGGAACCAAGGCCTTAATACTAGCATTTGCTGTTCTTATTAGAGGGAAAATTCATTAAATGTCAGCAACAGGAATTATTTTGCAGATCCCTCATTTAATTATATAACTAGCATTAAACAAAGTGGATAGTTCCTTAACTGATTCCAACCTGAATCTAAAGTTACTTCTTTAATTCTAAGGAGTTTTCTCATCATCAAAAACAGGAATCATAATAAATAACAGTCAAAAATTGTAGCTACCTCAGGGACTGTTGTGGGAACTAAATAAGATCATGCTGCTCATGTGCTAAGCATAGCAACTTTAGACAGTGAAAATTCAATAATTATTAATCATCTTAAAATATTCTTGTTATTTGCAAATTATATTTATAATGAACTATTGATTTTTGCAGAGACTTATGTTTTCCTAAAATTTCAAATCTTCTCCTTGCATATACTATACTGTAATTTTATGATGAAGATCAGTGCCAGGAATAAGAATATACAATTTTAAATACAATGTGTCTGTGAAGAGCTTTGTCAACTAGAAGCACAGAGCAAATATGCGCAATGTGGTTGTTCTAACGTTGGTGCCCATCATACACAATTAATATCTTTATTTAATAACTTTTTCCATTGAATTATGCTGTTTTTCAGTGATTAACTTTTATTGATGCACAGGGTAGAGCCGTTTCATTGAGGTCATTATTTTTGTGTTGTACAGTGTGTCAGGTAGAAAAAGAAAGAGCAACTACAACACTGTTTAGTTTACTAGTAAGGATGTGGAAATGTTGACATCAGATAAAGAACCTACTTTGGAACGAGGCCATTTCATAAACATCATACATTCTACTTTTCACATGATGTTCTGTCTGTCAAATTCAATTTTCCCATATCTGGTTGCAAGTTTTATTTTTATACCTCATTTTGATGTATTATGTATTTTTCTTAATTTCCTACAAATATTACTTTAATACTTATGTCTGCCATGTACAGTAACTCCAAAACCTTATTTAATAAAAATAGCCTCTAAAACCATTTTTTAAATTTATTTTTTGTGTTTTCATTTTCTTTGATCATTTTGTTACCATTTTATACTGTTTCTAATGATCAGTTGCTCCAAAAAAAAATGTGTTTTATTTTCAGGGCACAGCTTATGGAAGTGCTCCTGTACCTTCTCGCAGGCAGCTATGTGAGTCTCTTCCCTTCAGCTCTGTGTTGTAAACATGAGTGTGTTCCTGTGCTGTAGCATGGCATGCTGATCGAGACCAAATGCCCGGAGGTCAATATGCAATCCCCCATGTTGTATATTACCTGTAGCCTGGTTCTAGCACATGGTTCCTTTTGCCTCTTCCTTATCCGTTTGTCATTATCCAGCCCGTTTAGGAGAACTGCATTGCAATGTTGCCCAGTGCCTTGAGGCTTCGATAATGGCTCAAAGTCTGGGGCAAAGATAGAAGTGGCTCTTATTTAAGTTCATTTTTATTTAGCAACAGTGATAGTGCTTTCTCTGTCAACTGAGTCAGTAAGCTTTCTTAAATCATAACTTCTTTTACATGCTTGTTCAGAGAGCTCTGATATCATATACAGCTGTGTTTTAGCCACAGTGAATGAGGCATCTTGTCTTGAAAAGAAAAAAAAATCCATGAAAAGGAAGTGTCTTTCTAGTGAATTTAAACCAAAGTTGACTTTATAACCACTGTAGTTTATCCCCAAGTCATAATATTCAGAAAAGATGAAAGTAATAATTTTAGATAGAAATCTGAGATATTACAACCTTGCTCAGCTGTATTACAAATATATACACTTTGCCTGAGAATCAGATCATGCATTTTTAGCTCAGGAGAATACCCTGAACTTTTTTCAATGAGGGATGTATGTGTAAATTTAAGATGTGGAATCTCCAAAGTGCCATCAGACTTTGAGAAGGAGCTATTTTCATTGCCCATTCCATTCGTGTCTTTCCTTGTTCTCTTACCAGCATCCATTAGAAAATCATGGTTGTTTGCTTTCATTATAGACTGCTACCGCAGTACACCACGTGGGTCTAGTTGCCGTGCTCAGCAATAAATGCCAAATAGATTCATCTTAATATGACGTTAAAGGTGATTCGAAGGTGCAGTTCTGTCTCATAATGCCTTTCCTCACTGTTTGCGGAAGAAACACATGATTTGGTGACATTCACTGAGGAGGATCAGTGAATTGATTTTTTTTTTTCAAATGAAGTACTTTGCAACATTATAAAGCTGGCCAAACAACAAACAAAACTATGCACTGTACTCTCTCCTTTTTCATGAAAGAATGGTTAAAATTTAGATTCTTATGAATGAAGTTGTGGCAGAAAGAACTGCTAATGTGAACAGAAGATGGGACTTAGATATATTAAATATTAAATATTCCCCCCAAATTAAATAATCACTAGCAGGTCTCAAATTGCCCCTTGTTATTTCCTTTTACCTGTTTCTCAATTTTCTAACTTTCTAAAGTATACTCAAGCTACTGTATCTTTTATGTAGATATTGGTGCAGCATTAATGGATAAAAAATGAAAACTATAGCAGGAATTTCAATGAGATAAAAAAATTTTATTTACCACTTCTTAAAGTAAAAAGTTATTGATGTGCATATAAGTGATGGTACTACAAATAAAATAATATCTATTGTTTTGGAAATAGAGAAATTATTGCTACTAGAACATTTTGGAAATGTAAATTTATAATAGGTGCTATGAAATCATGAGTGGAAATATAAATATTATGGAAGTATAACCTTCAATTTGGATTAAACTTATTTCTTACTTTCAGAAAATCAAACTGTATAAGCTAATCTAATAAAAGAGAAACATGCAAATTGGTGTCACTCTGCTACACCCCAAGCCATGCCCACCAGCCAGAGCAACCATATGCAAATTAACCCAGCCAAGATGGCGGCTGGGAGCCATGGAGCTGGAGCAAGCAGGAGGCTTGGTTGCTCTGGTGATGGAGGAAGCCAAGCTTCCTGTCTGCCCTGGCCCGCTGTGGCCTCCACTCAAGACAACAAAGTTTTAATTATAGAAGATAAATAAATCTTAGATACCTGCTTCCAGCCAGCCTTGCTGGGAGCTTGGATCACTGGGGGCCTTGGCCAGGCTGCAAAGAGCCATCAGCCACTCACCCAGGGTGGCCAGGTACCTTAGTGGGGACCCTCACCCTGAAGGGGCTGTGGCCATGTGGCCAGCCTACAAACAGTTATCAGCCCCTCACCCACCTAGGCTGGCCAGGTACCACAGCTGAACCCCCACCTCGATCTGGAACACCCTGCAGGGCAAACCTGTTGGCCCCCACCCATGCACCAGGCCTCTATCCTATATAATAAAAGGGTAATATGCAAATTGACCCTAACAGCAGAACCACTGGGAATGACTGATCACTATGACACACACTGACCACCAGGGGGCAGACGCTCAATGCAGCAGCTGCCCCCTGGTGGTCAGTGCACACCCACAGGAGAAGTTCTGCTCAGCCACAAGCCAGGCTGACAGCTGACAGCACAGCAGTGGTGGCGAGAGACTCTTCCGTCTCCTCAGCAGATGTTTAACTGCAGCTTAGGCCTGCTTCCCACTGGCAAGTGGACATCCCCCAAGGGCTCCTGGGCTGCCAGAGGGATGTCTGACTGCTAGCTTAGGCCTGTTACCCTGGCAAGCAGGCCTAAGCCAGCAGGTGGATATCACCTGAGGGGTCATAGACTGTGAAAGGGTACAGGCCAGGCTGGTCTGAGGGACACCCCCCGAGTGCACAAATTTTTGTGTACTGGGCCTCTAGTATGAAAATAATAGTAGATATTTGAGAGTTTAGATTATTATTTCTGATTACATAAGAATTAATCTTACTAAAAGCAGAAAGAAAAATAAGATGATGGATGGATTCCTTTAGTCTGAGGAACCAAAATTGAAGTGTGTCCTGTGCCTCAGAATATAAGACCATAACAGGATATTGCATTTCTAAACATGTGGACTTGGAAATAGTAAGCTTATAAGACATGAATTTGGAATTCTAATTATTACATTTGCTTTTGGTCAACTACAAGTCTTAGAATCTCTGAATTACATATTAGTTGAGACTTCTTAAGTATTTGTAATCGTGGGTCTTATAAAAATATGATATAAAAAGAGTGAATGTTTTATTCTGTATACAAACATGAGAATATTGATATCATCTTCATTCCTACCCTATTCTGTAAAACCAACACATATATATAGATATCTTACAGTTGCTTTCAGTTTATAGTATTTATATTTATGACTCTGAGAAAGCAGTGATTAATACTTTCTTGAAGTTAAAATTAACTAAAGTTTTACTCTTTTTTATTTTGTATTCAGTATTAAGAATTTATTTGTTTTATGGCTATCACTTTAGCTATTTCAAAAGCATATCCAATTTAACAAATTTATTTTGGTGACAACCCAAAACAGAATCTAGCAACTAAGAGATTGATTAAATAGTGAAGTAATTAAAAGGGCTCATCCATATGAAGCAACTACTCATTCATTAAAGTTTTATGATGAGATTGCAGTCATTCTGTCACATCTTCATAATTCACTTTTAATTTTAGTTCTCTTGCTATTTCCATCTTACCTGTAGTTACTTTTTCCACTGAAGTATTGACCACCTCAAAATCATCCACATGCGTTGGAATTTACTTTTTCAAAATTCCTATTAATGTTGATAGCGTGACTCTTGACATGAATCCAAAATGTGCTTTATGGCATCTAGAATGATAAATCCTTTCCAGTAAGTTTTCAATTTACTTTCCCAGATCCATCAGAGGAATCCCTATCTATGGCAGCAATAGCCTTATAAAATGTATTTCTTCAATAATAAGACTTGAAGGTCAAAATTGCTCCTAGACTTATGGGCTACAGAATGGCTGTTTGTTAGAAGACATGAAAATAACATTAATCTCATTGTACATCTCCGTCAGAGCTCTTGAGTTACCAGGTGCATTGTGAATGAACAGTAATATTTTGAGAGGAATTTGTTTTTCCCCCTGAGCATTAGGACACAACAGTGAGCATAAAATGTTCTGTAAAGTCTGTTGTAAGTAGATGTGTTGTCATCCAGGCTTTGTTGTTCCATTTATAGAGCACAGAGAGTGGATGCAGCATAATTTATAAGAGCTCCAGAATTTTCACAATGAGTATTGGCTCCAGGATTTTTTAATGAGCATTGGCTTTAACTTAAAGTCACCAGATGCATTAGCCTCTAACGAGAGAGTCAGCCTGTTCTTTGAAGCTTTGAAGCCAGCGTTGATTTTGCTCTACCTAGGAAAGTCCTATAAGATATTGTATCCCAATATAAGGCTGTTTCATCTATGTTGAAAACCTGTTTAGTGTAATTACCTTCGTTAATTATCTCACATAGGTCCTCTGGATAACTTGCTACAGCTTTTAGCTCAACACTTGTTGCTTCACTTGCACTTTTATGTTATAGAGATGACTTCTTTTCTTAAAACTTGTGAACAAATTTCTGGTAGCTTTAAACTTTTCTCAGCTTATCTCTCTTATCTCTCTCAGCCTTCAAAGAACTGAAGAGGGTTAGGGTCATGCTCTGGATTAGATTTTGGTTTAATGAAATGTTGTAGCTGGTTTGATCTTCTATCCAGACCACTGAAACTGTCTGCATTTCAGCAATTACCCTGTTAGACTTTTTACCATTTTTGTTCACTTAAGTAGCACCTTTAATTTTCTTGAAAAACTTTTCCTTTGCATTCCCAACTTGGCTAACTGTTTGGCATAAGAGGCCTAGCTTGGCTTTTCGCTTGCCTTCCACACTAAGCTTAGTCACTTTTAGCTGTTTATTTTAAGTGAGAGACACATGACTATTTCTTTTACTTGAAAACTGGGAGACTATTATAAAGTTATCGTTTGACATAATTTTTATATTGTTGTATCTCAGGGAATAAGAAGGCCCAGGGTAAGGGAGACTGGTGAATTGCCAACTGGTAAACAGTCAGAATACACACAACATTTGTTGGTGAAAATGTCCATCACAAGTAACCTACTGAATGGTAGAAGATACTCACAAGTGATATATCCAAAAAAGAGTCACTATCACAAATATATACAATATAACACCAAGAAAACAAAGAATCCAACTAAAAAATGAGCTGAACCCCTAAATAGACATTCTCCAAGAAAACATACAGATGTCCAACAGACATATGGAGAGTAATCAACATCACTGATCATCAGGGAAATGCAAATCAAAACGACAAAGAGATTCCACTTCACACCTCTCAGAATGGTTGTCATCAAAAAAATCAACAAATGAGTGTTGGCAAGGATGTGGATGAAGTACAACCTTCATGTACTTTTGTTGTGATTTTAAACTGGTGCAGCTACTGTGAAAAACAGTATGTAGAGTTCTCAAAAAAATTAAAATTAAAATTCAACCCAGCAATAACACTGATTATCTGTAAAAACAAAAACACTGACTTGGAAAGCTATATGCACCCCAATGTTCATTGCAGCAATATTTATAATAGCTAAGATATGAAAGCAACATAGGTATCCATTGATAGATGAGTGGATAAAGAAGATGTCATATATCTATGTATATATACAATCAAATGTTAGTGACAAAATTAGAATTAAATACCATTTTTGCCACAATATGGATGGGCTTAGAGGATATTATGCTAAGTAAAATAAATCAGACGAAGAAGAATTCCATTGTAAATATGTACCACATCTTTATCCAATCATCCACTGAAGGACCCTTCTGTTGTTTTCATGTCATGGCCACCATGATTAAAGCTGCAATGAACACAGGGGTGCACATAGAAACATAAAACACTGCCATTTGCAACATCAAAGATGGACCTTGAGAATATTATGCTAAGTGAAATATGTCAGACAGAAAATGTCAAGAACCTTCTAATTTCATTCATATGTGGGATATAAAACTGAAAGCAATAAATGAACAAATAAGAAAAACAAACAAACAAAAACTCATAAACCTAGACAACAGTATGTTGGTTACCAGAGGGAAGAGTAGTGGGGAGATTCTAAAGTGGGTCGACTATATGGTGATGGAAAACAAATCACTTTGGATGGTGGGCACACAATACAATATACAGAGGAGGTACTAGTGTTAAAGAATTCTACTCTTGAAACCTTTATAATTTTATGAACCAATATCACCCTAAAAAATTTTAATTGAAAAAATCAAACAGAAGGACAAATACTGTATGATTTCATCTATATGTGGAATCTGAAAACAAAAACAAAACAAAACAAATGAATAAATAAAACAATAAATGAATAAACAAATCCATTGATGGTTGCCTAAGGGATGGTTGGAAAGAAAAGAGGAAGAGCCTTCTCATTGCTAATAGCAAACTCATGGATTCTAATTTAAAAAATGATAACTATCTTATTTGGATGCAATTGTTGTGCTCCAAAACAATTGCTATAATAACACCAAATATCACAGATTACCATAAAATATGATAGTAATTAAAAGTGTGAAATACTGTGAGAGTTATCAAAAATTGAACAGAGACACAAAGAGAGCAAATGCTGTTGGAAAAATAAAACCTATTGACTAGATGCCTGTTGCCAGAAAATTTTAATTTGTAAAAAAAAAAAAAAAAAGCAATATCTTTGAAGTGCAAATAAGGTATGCCTATATCTAATTTAGCTGTGCCATCCTCAGGTAGTGGAATATCAACCTAACTGAAATGATTACACATGAAAATGATGCTACTTTCTTATTCAGAATCACATAGCAGTTACCTTTATAACACACATAAACTCAGGTTATATATTTAAAACAGGGCATAAACATAAAAACATACATATTTTGTTCAATAGTTTAAGGGATTATCCTAAAAATAAAAGAAAATTATTTTTGCTACACATCATTAAAAAATTAAATGTTTCTATAGGATTTTTCACAATGTAATTCAATCTATTCTTGAAAATATAAAATTATTCTATGCAATACCAATTTTTATTCATATGTCAAAAATTTTAATATCTATTCTTCAAAGTATACTTTTCTCTCATTTGTTTTAACTTACCTCCCTCATTTTTAATCAAGTTTTTCTCTTCTTTTTAGAACTAAAGAGGAATTTTTAAATTGATTAATTCAGAAAGTAGTAAAGAACAATAAATTCAAGAAGAAAGGAATGATAACAAGAATTTTATTCACAATAATATTTATTTCAAAGTCAGAAGGAATAATTTTAAGATGGGCTATCTTCAAAATATATTTTTCTTACAATTTTTTTCTCATTTTTGTTCTGATTTATTTCCTTTTGGGTTTATCAGTTTATTTATTGTTACTGCCCCCGCCACTTTTTTTTGTCTCTATTATTCCACCGACCATATTTGCATTACTCATTATTGTATTTGAAACATAACTTTGATTTTACTTTTCTTCATTGTTTTCTATGCTTAAAAGCAATAAAGGAACAGACTTCAACATTAGTGAGAACTAATAGACCTTTTTTATTTATATTTGATCACTGTCTTTGAAAAGATACCTTTATTTTGTTTTGAATTTTGTTTTATTGCTTAAAGTATTACAAAGAGTATCACATATGTCTCCTTTTTTTCCCCCTTGACCTTCCCCTGGCCTCCCCTACCCCCCAGTGGAAAAGATACCTTTAGAAGCCATACCTGGTAGGCTGGCTTTAAACCTTACATGAGCAAAGTAATGCTTACACGAGTAAAGTGTATCATGTCTATACGTTCACAGTTAAATGCACATATGTATCTAGGATTCAGGAAATCTCATTCTTCAAAAGAGAAGTTTCAGTTAGAAAGAGAATAACAAGGAAAAGTTTTAAATGACATGATGAAATCATCAATATACCACTAATAAAAGACAAGCTAATACAATAGATTGTTAGGAAGTGGAAAAGGTACAAAAGAAGAATGTAACCTATGTTGTAATCCTCTGGAGGGAAAATTCTAAATGTTGTCTTTTTTTTGAGACCAAAGTAATGGTTTTTACAGCTAATTGAGCTTTTAGTTTTAAGCAACTAAAAAGTAAAAATTATGTTCAGTGTCAATAAAAAGAAAATATAGAAAGCATTTCCTTTGGTATGTAGACAATAGTGATTATCATTCTCAGCTACTGAATATACTTAGATAATGAAAATATGTTATAACCATGTGTAGATGTTCTGGTTTTAGTTTGGGATATAGAAAACTGCAAGGCCTTTTTCCTACCCTTTTAATAACAAAAACATATAGAGAAAATATACATTTTCAACTTCTCTTAAACCACCAGAAAAGGAAAGTCAAAGCCAACCAGCTAGCCTGAGCTAGAAGTGAAAAGATAAATATATAGCAAGGAGAGACCAGTAGCAGACACAGGTACACAACAGTAAGACTTCTGTTAAATTCTAGTTAACAACCTGGTAAGGGTCAGAGGTAGGCTAGCAAGATAATATCAATATAGTGAGGATTCGCACCCACTCTTAGGCTCTTGTCTACAGTCCACACTGGATAATCACATACAATTACTGGCAAAACTCCTGGTAAAGTGACCCTTGAGTGAAAAGTCTAAGGAAGAGAACTTAGCCACTGTTGGAAAGGTACAGACAGAACAGAAGCCCAATGTCCAGAGGGGAATGCACCCTCTACTGGTGAAAACCCATTGTGGCTGAGGGGAGGGAACAGAAAAAGATCCTTTATTCATGGGACACTGATAGGAGTACATGATGGGTCCAGAACTACTAGGAGAGGAGAAAGTCAAGCACTGAAGGCCCAGGGATAAGATCACTAATGACATGAAAAAGAGCATCTAGATTAAGGCAACATATTAAGTATGTTAGTAAATATAATTTAGATTTTATAATTGGAACCCATTGATATTGTGGATTTTGAGGGTAAATTTAATTTTATCTGTTATGACTTAGTTTAAAAGTTTCCAAGTTGGCATATAAAATTATAAATGGTCCCAGAGATTATCTATTGCAATCCGTACATATCACAAATAAATCCTTGAAAGATAATGTGATTTATTCAGAGTTCAAAGCTTAGTGACAAAACCAGGCTTCTATCCATTTTTCCTGTTTCTTTTTCCAAGGTTCTTTTCTTTAATTTTTCTATCAAGGCATCATGTCTCCCCACCCTCCCCCAACCCCCTAAATGCTACAGAAAGTTTTCCTCTTTCTGTCAAACTAGGAGCTGATGCCCAAGTAATTCTGGAAGGTTGAATATAAGTGAGTCAGTTGAAGAACGTGAGCAGAACAAGTCCATGAGGATGGAGCAGCATGTGGGGAGGTATGGCCAGGGGCGAGAACACAGCTTCTTTGAGCAGCTGTTCATAGCTCATGGGGCTGAAGGATCAGGCACTTGTGCAACTGAAGTATTTCTTTACAGTGTTGGAAAGTGTCAGTTTTTCTGTTAGAGGTCAAATTAAATTTACAAGTGCACCGGTGGGATCCCAGACCTGGCCTGTGCCCTCTTGCACTCCGGGACCCTTGGGGGATGTTGGAAAGTGGTTTTGGCCTGATTCCCACAGGCCAGGGACCCCTCCAGTGCATGAATTAGGCCTCCAGTATGCATATAAGATCTTTGGTTAGTCTCTTCCCGCCCTCCCCTCTTTCCGTCCCCGCTGCTCTCTGATATTCATCAGTCTGTTCCATGTTTCCATGCCTGTGGTTTCTGGTCCTGCATTGACTGCTTCCCCCTGGTGGTCAGTGCACATTATAGCTACTGGTCTGACTGTCAAATAGCATGTTGGCCTTAGGCTTTTATACCCTATATAATAAAGAGAGAGTATGCAAATTGACCATCGCTCCTGTCAATTTGCACCCACAGCTGAGGCTAAGTTCCCATAACGAGCCTTAAGGAGCAATTAGCAGGGACCTGAGGCTGCCTATCCACCCACCTCCTGCATGGGGCTTGACAGGGGGCCTCAGGCCATGCCCCACACCCAGCAGGACTTGACGAGGAACCTCAGGCCATACCCCTCACCTGGCAGGATTGATGGGAGACCTCAGGCTGCTTTCCCCACCCTGGCACCAGGCCAGAGGAACTCAGGCTGCACCCTCTTCCCTGGTGCCAAGCTGGGAGACCTCAGGCCATGCCCCCCACCCTGGCTCCAGGCCAGGGGACCTGAGGCTGTGCCCACCACACAGCAGAACTTGACGGGGGCCCTCAAGGTGTGCTTCCCACCCTGGTGCTGGGCTGGGGGACCTCAGGCCATGCCCCCACCCCAGCACCAGACCAGGGGACCTCAGGCTGTGCCCCCTGCCCTGGTGCCAAGCTGGGAGATCACAAGCCACTCCCTCCACCCAGTGGGGCTTGATGGGGGACCTCAAGCTGTGCCTCCCTGCCCTGGTACCCAGGGGACCTGAGGCTGCACCCCCCACCGGGTAGAGCTTGACAGGGTGGGACTGGCCAGGTCTGGATCTAGCCCAATGAAGTGGGGCCGGCCAGGTTGGGTCTTGAGCGATTTTTAGGTGCACGTGGGTGGTTGAAGACTTGACTCTGGGTTCCATGGTATACCCCAGACTCTGACAGGAGGAATATTTTCATATACATTTTACTAATTTTATTTAATCTCTGACACTTCTATTATAGAGAAAGGGCAAATAGCAATATTAAAATATTTCCTCTAATTAACCCCCTTTTAATGTGCACGAATTTTGTACACTGGGCCACTAGTATATAGATAAATAGTGTTAGATTACTCAAATAATTGGTAAAATATTTTAAGTTCCTCACTTCATTTATGAAATGTTAGAGGTATTATAATGATTTAATATTTATGCCAAAGAATTAAAGTAATTACATATGAATATGGATCAAAACTGTTTTTGTTTGTTTTTGCTTCTTAAAAAGCAAATAGACTAGCATTTAACTCTTTTAGCACAAGTCAGAAAATTCCATTTTGAATTTTCCTTTGAGTACTAAATATATTACTTGGATCCTCAGGGGAAAATTATAATCATAATTTTACACAAATATTACTGGCCATACCTCCCCACATGCTGCTCCATCCCCCTGGACTTGTTCTGCTCACATTCTTCAACTGATTCACTTATAGTCAACCTTCCAGAATTACTTAGGCATCAAGTCCTAGTTTGATAGAAAGAGGAAAACTTTCCATAATTTTTGATAATTTAAAATATCAATTAAATAAAATGAGTTCATTTGTTGTCACACACATAATCTCAGGGTGTGTGTTTAGCTTTCTTTAGTCAACTAAGAATCCTATTGTTAAAAACCCTACATTTGTACTCAAATGGCTGTGTTGACCTAAAACAAGATGTAAAATATATCCTTTATCCTGTTCTTTTGAAGACATGTGACTCATTTTGTTTATCTGGTGCATGTTGATCTGGTGCATTGCCAAGCCCTTGAAAATGAGAACATATATTCTATATCAGTACACAATGAAATATCCTCCAAGAAAAATAAACATTTGAAATTATGATTGGTTTCTAAAAATTGAAATCAATACTTAATAGATATGGGTGTATATATGCAAATTCACTTAAGCTGGAAAAATCTGGCATGACCTTTAAAAACGTGGCCGTATTTAATTCAACGTATTAAATCTAAGGAAAGCAGACATCATCAATCATAAGTGGAGGGTTTGGTAATGATTAAAACAAACAAACAAAAAATAGCCCGCAGATCAAGCATTCAATAGCCCCTTCCTGCACAATACAGGAAACACTTGAATTGCTGATCCCTGTGGAAGGTATAATTGACAGGAGAAATGGAAACATCAGTCAGCTTAGTTCAATGCTTAAGCATTTTTTTTTGTCTCTTATTATTCCATGTTCTTCATACACCTTTGTATTTGGATCTGTGAGCTGCTTTCCCACAGGATATCTACAGAGAGAACATATCGCTAGAGTCTGGTGGCCTTAAGAATCTGGTTTCCTTGGCAGTAACAACTGAAATTGGAAATCAATAAATTGACATTGACTTTTACACAACTTTCACATAAATGTTGTTCAGATGAATCTGTCCATAAGAAAAAAATTCATTCTTGGTCTTTTTTCAAACCTGAGAGACTAAAGGTACAATTTTAGGAGACTAAAAATGCATTGAGGAAGGGTTTTCTGGGAGACCCCAGAGGCAACCTTCCCCAGGGGCCTTCTTTCCATCTCCTCACTCTTTGTAGCCCTTGCTGAACTGGCTAGGTCTCATTTAGAACAATGTTGGAAACATTATAAATATGTTTTTCTTAATGCTTGGTTTTGTGGGCTTTAATAGCATTTGAAAAAGTTGCTACGCACAATAAATTTATAGAACTCACTTGACTGAGGAACTTATGATCAAGCTCTAGTCAACAGGTTGAAGTACACCTTTATATTACATAAGGAACCTTTGCCTGTGCTCACTTCAGCAGCACGTATACTAAAACTGCAATGACGCAGAGTTTAGAATGTCCCTGCACAAGGATGACATGCAAATCCATGGGGCATTCCATCATTTTGATTGAGTTAAGTTTACATGGTTATAGATGATTACTAGAATTAGTGGGGTAATCACATCGTAAGGTAGAAAAATGTCACCATATTGTGTACCTAAAATTAATATAACCAATATATGATTTTATACCACCTAAAATTTTTCACAAAGAATATTTTCCTAGAGTATCATTTTTATCTATGAAATGTCAATTGGTATCTGAAATTAATAAGGTATTATTTTAATTTAATTGTTAACAACTGCTTTTGTTTCTGTTTACATGGAAAATAAAAAATCATTTCCTATAAATAAATATTCATTGGACATTGAGATTTATTTTATAGAAAGTTTCTGATCAGAATTTATTCAATACATACTCAGGGGGAGTTCTGCGTTTTGTAGCCTTGTCTCTTTAAAATTTTATTTTCTGCAATACAGTTTGGTAGACAATGTGATACACAGTCAGCTTTTTTGGCCAAACTTTTATTTACTATTAACAAGAACATGTGTCCTTGCTCACACATAGAAGAATACCCAAAACAGGCAAAACATTAAAAATAATGTGAGGTTAGGCTGTTGAGACTTAACACTTATGAAAACTATTCTTTTTAATTTCTAAAAATGTGGCATATGACTATTCTTCAAATTATAAGCTATAAAAGGTTTCCCTGGCCCTTTAGGAATTGAGTTTAGACAAAGTTCTTTCGCTTGTTTTTCATTCTTCCTTTACACTTCATGTTGAGGTCAATGTGGGTAGCCTCATGGAAAGGTCAAGAAGGCAAGTGGCTCTAACTGGTTTGGTTCAGTGGATAGAACCTGCTCTGCAGAGTGAAGGGTCCTGCGTTCTATTCTGGGCAAGGGCATGTACCTCGGTTGCAGGCTCCTCCCCAGACCAGGCCCTGGTCAGGGCATGTGCAGAAGGCAACCAATCAATGTATTTCTCTCACATAGATTTTTAAACCTCAACTCTCATATCAATGTTTCTGTCTTTCGCTCTCTCTTCCACTCTCTCTAAAAATCAATGGGAAAAATATCCTTGGGTGAGGTTTAAAAAAAAAAAGGCAAGTGTTAGGGAAAAAGATGAAAGTTGTTTATCTGACAAAGATATTTCAAGAGATTCAAAAGAACCGTGTAAATGCTTAGTAACTAATATTCACTGCGTTTAATTAAATTTTCTCATTATGCTGGTTTCTAAATCATCAGCGGTATAGGAAATAAACATAAAAATTGCCACATAATGAATTGTAGTTTATGTAAGCACAAATTATATTTATATTCCTTGCTAAGACAAGCACATTTTAGATACGTTGCCTTAAAAAATTCTAGTAGAGACTGTCCTGAGTGGTTGTTAGAAGGGAAGTGCTGCTGGATATCAGAATCAGGTTAAGTGGTTGAAGGTTATCTCATTTAACTTTCTTAACAGATCTGAAAAAATAGTACTTAACCTCATTTTTAAATGAGAAATGTAACTCTCTTAGTGACTGAATGCTGGCATTACTTCCCTAGGACTGCTGTGTCAAATTATTCCAGATGTTGGGGGTCAGAAGTCTGAAATCAAGGTATCAGCAGGGTTGGTTTCCTCTGGAGGCCCAGAGCTAGCCCCCCCCATGCTTATCAGCGAGCTTCTCATGGCTGTCAGCAACTCTTAGGGTTGTGGACTCTACTCCAATCTCTGTTTTCCTTCTCACATGGTCTTCCCTCTGTGTGCACCTCTGTCTTTTTTCTGTTTCTTATGACGGTACTAGAGACCCAGTGCACGAAATGTGCACAGAGTGGGGATGGGGGTGGGGTGGTGTCCCTCAGACCAACCTGCACCCTTTCTAATCTGGGACCCCTTGAGGGATGTCCGACTGCGCACTGGTGGGATTGGGCCTACATGGGCAGTCGGACATCCCATTCATAATCCAGGACTGCTGGCTCCCAACCTCTTGCCTGCTGATTGCCCCTAATCACTCCCCTGCCAGCCTGATCAATGCCTAACTGCTCCTGTGCCGGCCTGATTGCCCCTAACTGTCCTCCCCCTACCAGGATGGTCCCCCCCAAACTGCCTTCCTCTGCAAGCCTGGGGCCCTTCCAACTTTCCTCCCCTGCAGGCCTGGGTCCCCCCCAGCTGTCCTCCCCTACAGGCCTGGGTCCCCCCAACTGCCCTCCCTTGCTGGCCATCTTGTGGTGGCCATCTTTAATCACATGGGGGAAGCCATCTTGTGATGGTCAATTTGCATATTACTCTTTTATTAGATAGGATAGGCCCACTCTAACTCCAAGATGATGTTATCTATCCTCAAGTTTATTAACTTAATTACATCTATAGCCTGTAACAACCCTATTTCCAAGTACGGTCACCTAATGTACAGGGGTTGCCACTTGGAAATATATTTGGAGGATAACTATTCAGCTTACTTCAACAGGCATGGCAGTCAGGATTCAAATTCTGTTTGTTATTTCTGACTTCGGAGGACAAGTGCTTTTCATTGCTCTATAACCACTCTATAATATAGCCGTTTCCATATTAGGCACAGGATGATACTCTTAATAAGATAACTTAAAACACAGTTCCTGTTTTTGACTTGCTTACACATTAGCAAAATATGACTGGCTCTTTAATTTCCAAATAACTAACCATGTCATCTCCCTGTAATTACAGAGGAAAATATAATTTAAGCTGCCTAGTAAAATTTATATATTACCTCTTAAGTATATTTTCTGTATTGTTTAGACTTTAGAAACAAGTAGAGTGAGAAAATTCAATTAGGTACAGTGGATACTAATTATTATATGAATTAAATAACACTTTTTAATTTCTTACTGTATCAGAAAGTTAAATAGATAAAATATAAAGAAAATTGATTTTAAGGAAATATTAAATTTTTCATAGGAAATATAATTTATTAACTCCTATTAAATAAATAAACTTTAAAACCAATATAAAGATTTTGAGTATGAAAACTTATTAGACAGAAAATTATTCTGTGATTTTTGGTGTTTCTGAAGGAATGGATTACTGGATTCTGTGAAATTAAATATTTTAAAATATTAGAACACTAGTTATATTATTTTATGAAGAGCATCAACACAACACATATTTAGAAAAAATAGTTTTCTAGAAGTTATAAAAATGCAATTATCTTCATAAATATCGTTTACAATGAGAAATCTCTAAGTTTGTTTTTTCTTCTTGATACTGAGGTTTTGGGTATTTTCGGGAAGAGTAGCTTATAAATGATACTGTGTCACAGTTATCCTACCCATTCTCGGGTTTTAAGTGTTATAGCATGAATTAGTCAGCCTGCATTTTTATATCCATCACAGTAATTACATTTGATCCTTGACAACAAAAGGTTAGGAGTACTAACTCCATGAAAAGTTTTGTGCATAACTTTTGACTCTACCAAAATGTAACTACTGTTGACTGGAAATCTTACTTATAACATAAATAGTCAATTAGAATATATTTGGTATATTATATCCTATATAATAAAAACCCAACATGCTAAGTGTCCAGTCGACCATTCAACCAATCAAAGCATAATATGCTAATGATATACTAAGTCCTCTCAACCGCTGGCTATGATGTGCACTGACCACCCTTACAAGGCATATCATTAGCATACTATAGCACTGCAATGTAAATTTACATTGTAATTAAAATACCTGGTTTCTTATTCTAGGGATAGTATATATTATCTCTGTTTTTACAAAATTCATTAAAATATCCTTAAGATTCAAGGGCGGACAAAAGCCATAGGACAAGATATTTTCAGAAAATGTTAAAGAGAGCAGGTCTTTGCTCTAAAGATGAGGATATTTAGGTGGAAGGTAAAATGAAGCAAAGAATATAGATGGGCTATTCATGAAAGATGATGAGGTTTAGAAGATGCGCCTGGTTTAGACTATGAAGAGTCTTGGCTAGAGAGTTTGTATTTATCCTCTGAGAAAGTCCAGGTTGAACACATGAGCCCTGGAACTGACTGAAGTAGGATCAAAGGTATGAAGGGCTAAGTTCAATGTTAGAGTCGAGAGCAGAATGATAAACAGAAGGTAAAATCCCTGGAGAAGAAAGCAGTGGTTGTCAAGGGACTAAAAACTTAATCGTGTGATGAAGTTCTCAATAGAAACATGTGTGAGCAGACAGTAGACCAATAAATGAATGTAGGAAAAACAAAAGAAAACACAACTGTATTGTAGACTTTGAGGGAGAATGTATTTGAGAGAAGGTGGTAAAAAACAATATTTTAGACTAAGCAATTTGTAGGCACAATGACATTTGCACTGAAACTTAACTCACATGTGTAAGTCAGTTGCATAGATGTGGAGAAGAAACTATGGGCATACTTAGGAAATTAAAGGATTTCTCAATGCCTAATGGATGTTAGGAAGGGACAAATTTAACATAGAGAAATAAGTAGATAATTGCTGAAAATGGCATGATGACAGCTAATAAAAATTAGACTATTAATTGTGATTATGAGATGCAGAGAAAAGGTATAGAGAGTAAAAAGAACTAAAGAGAGGATATTCGTGCAGATATCAGAAACCACTTAAAACAAAAAATTATAAAATTGTTTATTTATTTATTTATTTATTTATTTATTTATTTATTTAATAAAGACCCAACTGAATTGGAAATGGGATCACTTATCATTGCCCAAAGCCACAGAAGCTGAAAGGCAGGGGTCGGGAAGCAATTGGAAACCACGGTCAACAATACCAGCTGCCCAGAGCTCCAAATGGCCACACAAGCCACACAGCCATGTGTTGGAGCCTCTGTGCCAGCCCCATTCTTGTGCTTTCCAAACGTTACCTGCATACATGTCGTTAGCCAGAGCCTAAAGCAAATCCAGAAATGTTGTTTCCAGGATTCGGTCATCTTAGATAAAGGGAAGGACATAGAAGGTGGTAGGGATGGAGGCTGAAAGACAAGCACAAGGAATGTATGAAAATGAGATGTAAAAATCATAGAGCGAACCAGTCTTAAAAGCTTCAGTAAGTCTTTTGTGGACCACACAGGAGTCCGTGCCTAGGTGACTGTGGTAGTCCCCAAACACAGAAGGGAATAAAACAGAAGACCTCAGACCTGATTACTCCTCTCAGATATCACCTGCCTCAGCCAAACTGTTGGAAACTAGTGGAGCGTGCAGTTTAGTGGTTACAGTACTGACTGTATCGTTCCCAAAACCCAGATGGGAAAATCAATCACTTTTTTTTTTAGAGCAGTAGTTTTCCAATTGCGGTGCCTCGACCAGCAACAGCAGGACCTGGGAAACTGGTTAGACAGGCAATTTCTGAGGACCTAACCCAGACCTACTAAATCAGAGATTTTGGAGGTGAGGCCCAAAACGCATTCTGCATTTTAACAAACTGTGTAGGTAATTCTGGTACATGCTAAAGTTTCAGCAACACCGTGTTAGATGAAAGAACTGTGGTTATAGGCTTCTATGTAAATGTAGAAACTCCATTATGCCCTTAAAAGTGAGGCATGCACCTAATTAGGTGAGATTACATGGAACTAAAGCATGTTTTTTTCATGCTACACTGCATTTTATAAGGTGTGCAAATGTTATGTCTGTGAATTTTCTGATTAAACTGAATTTTAAGAAGCCCAGAGAATACCAATTGAGATATTATTTTTTAAACTTTATTTAATAAGGACCCAACTATACCTTTTGGTATTCAAAAATCAATATAGTGAAGCACTGCTTTGAGCACCATACTAACTTGATACCTATAGAGTAGCTGTCATCACTATCAGCTTTGTGTGTTCAGAAAATGATAGTATGTGGCAGAGCTGAGATGTCATAGCTAACTAGTGTGACTCCAGTGGTTATACTATACTAGGAAGAAAACAATACTACAAGGATAGTTGCATATTCTACGCATGTTTTTAAAGACAATTTGATTTCCTTCTTTTACATTCATGTACTAAATTAGGAAATTATAACTTCTATAAAACTTCCAATAGGAATTTTTGCATGGACTTTTTTCTCTCTAACAGTTAGAAAAAAAAGTAGGTATTAGCCCTTATTATATTTCGCGGTGGTATTACTAAGTTAAAATTGGCTTCAAAATCATACTGCATAAAATGATATTTGCTTTAAATGAACCACTTGCTATTTATCTAATATTCAATTGGAGACATAGGGATAAATGCAAATAAAAGAGAAACACAATGGAGACAAAATAATTCATTGTCAAGTTAGGAACTCAATTGAAACTACTGCTTTTCCTTTGTCTAGATTTTACCCACTCTTGGAATAATGAATCATTTTGTTGCTTTACTTTGGAAGAAAGTTTTAAGATTCAGGAAGTCAATAATCCTTTGAAAGAGAATTAATGTGTCTTTTCAGTGTAACCAATTCCAGTGACATCAGTGGGGCTTATTATAAAATTATTACAAACAACATATGATTGCATATCTGAACTGTAACTAATTCCATTTTCTGTTATCTGCTGTGTGAACAGCTTTCTGATAATGGAGTTTTTAAAAAATGGTTTATTAAAATGTCTAGTTTTGGTATCTACTCATTATTTTAAATAAATTACAACTCTGAATAAGACTTGAAGGCACTATTTTTTAGTGCCAAGGAAATAAAGTAATGTATGTTCATGGCAGTGAAAATGAAGCCGCCATCAGTTCTGTTAGGAAAATAATATATAAAAGCATTAATTGCCTTCAGAGACTAGACATCTGTGCCTTAGGTAGATACTAATTTAATGGTGCTGCTTAAAATATAATTAATTATTCAAACATAAAAATAAATTACTCATTTTTCAACAATTATTTTTCTCAGCCCATGTTTAAAAGAACACTGGTTTTAAAAACACTGGATTTTATTTATCACTGCAAATGGTGATATTTTCAAGGTATTTATGAAAGATTTTAACCAAGTGACAACTGAAAAGGTAAAGAAAAAAGAGTTCTGTGTTAAGCAGTAAAATTTATTATTATAAAAAATGTTTATCACCAAGAGAACTTTCAAAGTTATAGATCATGAATAATATGTAATTGATTTGGCAAGCTAGGTTAGCATTAAGGTTCTTTGATTCACTCCATGCCCCAGCCAGTATTTAGGATATATCCCAGATTTTACTTTTATCTTTGTTTTTATAGTAACTAGTAGCCTGGTGCATGAAATCCATGCACATTGAAAGGGAACTCATTATAGGAACATAATTTGGACTCACTATCTAATATCAATAATATGTGTGAGGCAGTCCACATTTCTGAAATTCAATGACATGAATTTCAGATATTACTTTGCCATATAAATGGAATTTACATATATCATTTAAAAGAGCCTTCAGCTTCATATTAAAAACTCTGGCTACCAAGTCAGGTCTGATTTCAACTTTTTGCCAGCGTTGTAAATTGTTTGCAATATCTGCCCATTTGGGGTTACATGTCATGGTTATGAATAAATCAGGCTTGCCATACTTCGTTACAATTGCCATAGCATCCTGATATCGCTGCTGCATATTTCTGGGACTATTCTCAGAAGATGATAGAAGTATTATCATTTTACCAATCGGCACATTGTCCTTTTCAGATTTAGATTTGAGATAATCCATCAAAACACTACATTTTTCAACTCTCAACTTAGATTTGTTTGCTTTGATGAAATTTATCAGATTGGCCTCCATTTTTTAATATGAACCCATGATAAACTGTTGCATTTAAAATAGGATTGAACATGTCCCACACAGAGAGATGAAATCCATAATACTGCATTTGTGTGACTCATGTCCTTACATTTTGTCTAGTATTATTGTTGATTGCACTGTTGCCTCTGAGTCTTAATGCAATATCTTATGTTCCCCAGCCTTTTTCACTATGTGGAAAAAGAATAGGAAATGTCATTTCATCTAATGTAGGAAACAGGATATTAATTTGTTTCATTTTAGTGGCATTTGGATTATTGGGATCTGTTTACAATGAGTGAGCAAGTCCCTTTCAAAAGGAGGTTCTCCATCTTCATTTCTGAACATGACAGCAACCTCTGTTACACGGGGAGAATTATATCTACCTGGGTCACTGTTACAATCATATTGAATCACCATTGATACTTCTGTGGGAGCAATACCTTTTGCTGCTGCTTCAGATTGGGCTTCCTTTTCTACCTCATGTAGCATCTTGTATGATTTTGTTAATTCATTTATTTCATGCCTGAGGCTGTTGATGTTAATCATGAGTCTCTCCAAGCAGCCCTGGTTTTCTGGCATTGCTAATCTTTTACTTGTAGCTTTGGCTGTATCCAAAATATAGAGTTGAGCAAACTTCTAAGAAACACCGTCCAAAGGATGTAAAGTTCCAGTACAGTGATAAACTTGTCCGTGTATTCTAAAACAGTATGGCCCATATCCTGATGGTGATGCAATATTTGTACCCATGGAAGCAAAAGCAAAAGAACTATTTATGGCATGAATATTTTCCATGAAATTTTTACTGTCAGAATCTTCATTTATCATGAATCTTTTTAAATATGCCAGGTAATCTGGAAAATGTATATCATTTGGACATACATTCCTTTTGCTACAACACTGAGTAAATTTTCCATTGGATTGTTTTTCATCAGAGAAATTTAGTGATAGGCAAAATTGACATCAAACAGTCATTCCACCACAACTATGTTTGAGAATGGCATCCTCATGTACTCCATTTTTGCTGAGAAGGCAGTTCTTCCTGGTATTGGTAGTATGTGTTCTCTGTCATCGCCACTGCATTCTTTCAACTTCAAAGGCACATTGGTCTTTAGACATTTTCTGTCAATAACACCGGTATTTTTCAGCATCAGAGCGACATTTTTCCAGTAACTGGTGTTCAGATACATTCTATCGTAGGCGCCACCTTTTTTCAAGATCAGATGCATCTGCTCTGAAGATGCTTTCTATCGATAACACCGGCACCTTTCAGCTGCAGAACTATGTTGTATCAATAGTTGTTCTTTAGACATAGTCCCACCTCTCTACTTTCACAGACTGAGATGCAGGTGAATGAGAATCCTGGCTGTCAGGCCGCTGAGAGCTGTCTGACCAAAGGCTGCTTCTGGCTGATTCTGTGGCAGTGGGACTTCCTCCTCCCTGCTGTCAGTTTCCACAGCTGTGATGAGGAAGCTGGGATGACAGTGAAAGCCGTGCCCTCCAAATAGCCCTCTCTCTCGCTCTGCTCTATGTCCAGCAGTCTCCTGCTCTGCCAAGTTCTCCAAACCTCCAGTTCTTGCCAGCAAGGTCCCGGGAGTCGGCAAGCATGGCTAGGCCTCCCCGACCAGCAAAAGTCCCAGGAGCTTGCAGGTATGGCTATGGCCTCACTGAGAGCTTGGGTGGCTGGGGACCATGACTAGCTTGCAAATAGCCATCAGCCCCTCACCCAGCATGGCCCTACCCTCATGGGCTGAGGATCTCTGCTGGGGGCTTGGCCAGCTTGAAAACAGCTCTCAGATCCTCACCCAGGCTGGCCAGGCATACCCCAGCAAGGACCCCCCTCCCTTAAGGGGGTGTGGCTAGGCTGAAAACAGCCTTCAGCCCCTCACACAGGCTGGCTAGGAACCCCAGCTAGACCCCCAACTTGATCTGGAACACACTTCAGGGCAAACCAGCTGGCTCCCACCCATGCACCAGGCCTCTATCCTATATAATAAAATGGTAATATGCAAATTGACCCTAAAAGTAGAAAGACTGGGAATGACTGGTCACTATGACACACACTGACCACCAGGGGGCAGATGCTCAATGCAGGAGCTGCCCCTGGTGGTCAGTACACTACCACAGGGGGAGCTCTGCTTCTCCACAAGCCAGGCTGATGGATGCCAATATAGTGGTGGTGGTGGGAGCTTATCCCGCTTCCTCAGCAGCACTAAGGATATCCGACTGCAGCATAGGCCTGCTCCCCACTGGCAAGTGGACATCCTCCGATGACCAGCAGGGGGCAGCTGCTGTATTGAGTGTCTTCCCCCTGGTGGTTAGTGTGTGTCATAGTGACCAGTCATTCCCAGTCTTTCTGCTTTTAGGGTCAATTTGCATATTACCCTTTTATTATATAGGACTAGGGGCCCGGTGCACAAAAATTTGTGCACTCAGGGGGTGGGGGTCCCTCAGCCCGGCCTGTGCCCTCTTGTAGTCTGGGACACCTCGAGGGAGGGATGTCCACCTGCTGGCAAGCCAGGCCAGCCTGGGTGAGGGGCTGAGGGCCATTTTCAGGCTGCTCACAGCCCCTTCAGGGTTCGTGCACTGGGTGGTAGGAGGGCTGGTGAGTGCAAGCCTGGATGTTTCCCACCAGAGGGCCCACGATTGCACATGCCTGGTGGGCCCCCACCACTGAGGAGACACACCTGGTGCAGAGCTGGGTGGCGAGCCAGGGGCGGACGCTGGTGCAAGATCTCTCAGTGAGGCCCTGCTGCTCAGCAAACACACCCAGGGTGGAGCCGGGCAGCGGACTGGCTTCGGATTCTCCGCACTGTGCAGCAGACGCTCCCGCACGCCCCCGAGGAGGCCCCTGGGGCAGAGCCAGGCAGCAGACCCAGGACGGCTGCTCCTGCACACCCTGCAGAGGCCCCCGCACTCACGCATGCCCCAGGGAGGCCCCCAGGGGGTGGAGCCAGGTAGTGGACCTGTGACGGGTGCTCCTGGATGCCCCGAGAAGGCCCCAGGCCAGACCTGCCCCACTGAGGTGACACACCTGGCACAGCTATGCTGGCCTCAGAGGTTCCCAGTGCAGAGCCGCCCTGCCAGCCTCCATCTTGGCTGGGTTAATTTGCATACAGCTGCTCTGATTGGTGGTCGTGGCCGTGAGCAGAGGCTCAGACAGCCTAAGCAGGCAATTGCAACAGAAGCCTATGGTTTGCTCTAGCTCCATGGCTGCTGTCCTCCATCTTGGCTTGGTTAATTTGCATACAGCTGCCCTGATTGGCTGGGAGGCATGGCTTGGCTGGTGGGTGTGGCTGTGAGCAGAGGCTCAGCCAGCCTAGGCAGGCAGTTGCAACAGAAGCCTCTGGTTTGCTCTAGTTCCATAGCTGCTGGCCTCCATTTTGGCTGGATTAATTTGCATACAGCTGCTCTGATTGGCTGGTGGGCATGGCTTAGGTGTCTCCGGTAATGGTCAATTTGCATATTACTCTTTTATTATATAGGATAGAGGCCTGGTGCATGGGTGGGGGCCAGCTGGTTTGCCCTGAAGGGTGTTCCGGATCAAGTTGGGGGTCCAGCTGGGGTTCCTAGCCAGCCTGTGTGAGGGGCTGAAGGCTGTTTTCAGCCTGGCCACACCCTCTTAAGGAAGGGGGGTCCCAGCTGGGGTATGCCTGGCCAGCCTGGGTGAGGGTCTGAGGGCCGTTTTTAGGCTGGCCAAGCCCCCAGCAGAGATCCTCAGCCCATGAGGGTAGGGCCATCCTGGGTGAGGGGCTGATGACTGTTTGCAGGGTAGTCACTGTCCCCAGCCACCCAAGCTCCCAGCAGGGCTGGCTGGCAGCAAGTATCTGGGATTTATTTATCTTCTATAATTGAAACTTTGTTGCCTTGAGTGGAGGCCACAGCCGGCCTAGGCAGGCAGCTTCCTCCTTTGCCTGGGCAACAAAGCCTCCTACTTGCTTCAACTCCATGGCTTCTATAACTGAAACTTTGTTGCCTTGAGCAGAGGCCGCAGCCAGCCTAGGCAGGCAGCTTCCTCCATCGCTGGGGCAATGAAGCCTCCTGTTTGCTCTAGCTCCGTGACTGCTGGCCGCCTTCTTTGTTGGGTTCATTTGCATATAGTCACTCTGATTGGCTGGTGGGCATGGTTGGGATGTAGTGGAGTGACACCAATTTTCATATTACTCTTTTATTAGATTAGATGAAGTGATATGTAAAGGTTATGCTGAGTATGGAAAAGATCCTAATTGATTATCTAACAGATGCAAGCTTCTTTGTTGATACATTTTATTAATATATATAGCATATATATTTTTATTATTACTATATCCACTGAAATAATATAAAATTTTTCTTTTGAATTTAGTTATGATAGTTACCTTTTAAAAACTGAAATATTAAAAAAAGAATTAATACATGATTTATCTACTAAAATATAATTGTCCTACATGCCAGAAGATAAAATTGTGTTCACCTAATAAGTATTTTGGCATTGAGTTTATAAGAATAAATAATTTTGCCAGTTCAGTGTGGCTCAGTAGTTGAACATTGACCTATGAACCAGGAGATAATAGTTCAATTCCTGATCAGAGCACATGCCCAGGTTGCAGGCTTGATCTCCAGTTGGGGCCATGCAGGAATCAACCGAACAATGATTCTCTCTCGTCATTGAAGTTTCTATCTCTCTCACTCCTTTCCTTTCTGAAATCAATAAAAATATTTTTAAAAAAAACACACATACACAATGTCCCTGTAACCCCCAAATTTGTATCACTAATCCTGACCTCTTCCCAAATTCTGAGCATATATTGAACAGCCAAACAGATATCTTCATTCGGATATAAATGTAATTATCTAAAATTCATGGGAGTCACACTAAAACGCTCAATATCCACTTTTGAACATACTTCTCCCCATAGTTCACTCAGTAAATGGCAATCTGTTCTTAAGCCAAAAACTCTAGGAAACCTCTTTGATTCTTTTCCTCACCCCAGCACTCATTTAATCAACAAATCCTGTTAGCTCTCCCTTCAAAGGGCATTCCAATTCCTCCCGCTTATGTTTATTTCTGCTGCAAAGCACCTTAATCCAAGTCAACATCATTTCTTATTTCTACAAACACTTCCTGACTGATCATCTATTTTCCAGTACTGTTTCCCTCCAAATCTAATCTCCATAGCACAGGGGAATAATATTTAAAAAACATAAATCATGGCAGATAAGCCCTCTACATAAACTCTCTATTTGAAATTCCCTGGTGGCGTATTTATTGTGATATAAATCCACGCTCCTTGCCGTGGTGTAAAGGGCCCTGTCGTTCTGGCCTGCCCTTTATTGCTTTTCCGAATTCTCATTACTTCCTCTTCACTCTGCCGCTGCCCTCCTGTCCTGACAGCTGCACTTGCTCATGCCTTACTCCTTGGCACTGGCTCTCCTGTCTGCTGAGGAGGATTTCCCCCACATCATTCTCCTCATTTGAGTGTCAGCTCCAATTATATATTTTTTCACAATATTTATCAGCATTTGAAATTATGGTATCAAGTAATCTAATTTCCTGTTTATTGATCTAACTATTGTATAAACTCAAAGAAAGGACTTTCCCTGGCTTATTCATCATCATATAATCAGTTCTACAAGGGTACATAGTAATCCCTCAATAATTACCCCTTGATAAATAGCCATAAATTGTGTTTCCATCTCATAATTTATTGATATAAAAAGTTTAAAGTAAACAATCATAGTCACACGGTCATTGTCTAAGGACATATGATTACATTGATCTAATTAGTGTTAAGAATGATGCTAGTTACCTGAATGCATGAGACATTTATAATTCATTTATTAGGGACTTTCAAAATACATATCCAAAGCACCCTTGTAAGGTTATGTGGATAATTTAATCACTGGTACTGTCCCAAGGATTCTTGACAGTGGGTGTTGCACTGATCTTATGTTAAAGAACATTGTATCAAATTCACGTCATAGGCAAGGGGAGCCTAAGGAAACATGACAATTAAACATAATGTGGTATCCAGGATAAAATTGCTAGAACAGAAAAAGGGTATTAGGTGAAAACTAAGAAAATCTGAATAAAGTATGGATTATCAAATAAATGGGCTATAAGTATTTAGCTCATAACAATATATCAATATTTACTTATTAATTATAAAAATTATAAATTTTTACTATACTATACTATAATTTCCATACTATAAAATGTTAATAACGGGAAACACAGGGGTGGGAGGATGTGTGAAAACTCTCCATGCTATCTGCTGATTTTTTTTAAATACTTCTAAATGATAATGTTTATTAATTAGGAAATATATGACTTTTTGTGTGTCTTTTATTGATTTCATACTAGTTCATAAAACACAATTACTTTAACAAAGAAAATAACTGCAGAAATAGTCTATAATTTTAGCATTATGTTTACTGACATTTAAATGAAAAAAAGGTTTAATAGGATAAAGATATGCTACATGGACAAGACATTGCCTAAATTTTTCTTTATAATACCTATACTTGTTGATACATTGGCTAACTTTTAATCAGGCTGACACACACTCTCTGGCATACTATGCATACCTCCATTCTTGAGCTATATCCTTTGATTCATCATTTCATGCACCCCAGATCATCAAAAACATCTAACCTTAGTAACACAATATTGGTTCAAGGAGTTAGTAATCTAGTTTAATTTGCATGTTTTCACACATCACATCCTTTGCTTTTTCATAATGGAGGGCAGCCAGAATTTAATTAGATCACAGAGTTCACGCCACAGGATATACAGTTTTTTAATTAGTAACATATATTGTTTCAGACATTTACCTAGACACAACCATCAATACTATGGACAAATCACACAGAAGCCCAAAGTGTTACTGGAAGCATATTTATTTAGTATTTATTGTTTTCATTTATAAATGTTCATCTGCCTTCTAAACTATTAAGGAGGTTATGAAAAGGATGTTATTTAAATGAAATTTCTTCTAACACTAACACTAAAGTGGAAAAGACAATTGCATAAAAAAATACATGTGTTTCTTAGGACTTATTTCTCAATTGCAGAAAGCAAATCTCAGTCATTGTCTCCCTTCTAGGCTAGATTACTTTTCTTTGTTCAGTGAGGCAACGGGCATGATTTATCTTTGTACTGTATAAAACATCTGAAACCTCACACACACAGAAATATTTTGGATCTTTTCATTCTCTTTAAAAAAAGTTTT
>PVJC01013745.1:0-11732 GCA_004026665.1 Murina feae
CTCGGTCTTCTCAGCTGGAACGCCCAACAGAAGCTACATATACGTAACTGTGGCTCCCCCCACTTCCCCTTCCCAATGAATCCAATGTCATGCCTACATGGTTGACTTTCTAAATATTTGAAATTATTTTTGTAAATCTCATTTGTGATTTTTAAAAGCCATTCTGAAGAATAACTGGTTGAAAAACAGAAGCCATTGCATGGAGGTCAAACATGACTTATTTTGGATGCTTAAAAACAGTGGTAAGAGCCTTGCCTGTGTGCCTCAGTGGTTGAGCATCAACCCAAGAACCATGAAGTCACCCGTTAGATTCCTGAAGGCACATGCACGTGTTTCCGGCTTGATCCCTAGTAGAGAGCATGCAGGAGGCAGCGGTCACTGTTTCACTCTCACATTGGTATTTCTCTCGATCCCTCTCCCTTCCTCTCTCTCTCTCTCAAATCAATAAAGACATTTAAAAAAGGAAAATGGTAAGAAATCTGATCATGGAGCCCTTATAGTTGAAACCTAGAAATCTATTTAAGAATTTAAGTTGTCTTAATAGAACTATAACCCCTTACTAGAAAATAAAAAACCAAATAGAGCAGTTTAGATCAGAAGAGTAGGATTAGCTCAGGAAATCCCACCTAGAGAAGACAGAAACATCGAAAAGTTTCCATTAATGCCCTAACCCATTTGGCTCACTGGATAGAGCATCAGCCTGTGGACTCAAGGTTCCCAGGTTCGATTCCAGTCAAGGGCATGTACCTCGGTTGTGGGCTCACCGCTGTGGGGAGTGTGCTGGAGGCAGCTGATGGACGTTTCTCTCTCATCGATGTTTCTAACTCTCTATCCCTCTCCCTTCCTCTCTGTAAAAAAAATCAATAAAATATGTTAAAAGTTTCCATTAAGCTGATCCTCCATAGAAAAAAGAGTCAAGTCTGATGGTCTTCCCTTTTTAAAGTTTTGTTTCCTAGTGCCAGTACTAGAAAGTACTTCTTTGCAGTGTTTTTGCATATTTATGTTCTTTTCAAAACACGAGTTCAAGTAAGCCTCTTACTATTGGTAATAGAAATAGTGCAGCAGTCAGTAGTAGTCAGAGTTCAGAAGCTCTAACATGCAGACCTCATCTTCATTAACTCTCATGATGACCCAAGAGTCAGAGGTGTTAAGTCAATAAGCCAAGTTTACTGCAGAGCTTGTAGCAAAAACCCCTGAGCCTCTACTTCCCTGCCCCTTCTTTAAGGCATAAGCCATGGCCAAACCCCATTCTGCCATCCCCTGCTCCGCTTTTCCTCCTCCTCTTATCACCTGCCGCCATCTGTCTCTCTCATCTGGGCATGCAGAGTTTTCAAGCTTACTCCCAACATGCCTCTTGAACCTACCCCTCTTGTCTAGCCACGTGTTACCTTCTTTTCTTGGGCCCTTTATCCCTTCTCACCTAAATAACTACCTGCTCATCCATTCTACCCACTGTCAGACCTAATACTGTCCAAGTTGCCCTACATTCAATTTCTTAAAGTCAAGTACCCGGGCAGGTATTTACTCAAAAGCCTTTAATGACTCCCTAGGGCTTAATAAATTAAGCACAATCCTTTTACCCCAGGGATCATAAACCTGGGTGTTGCCAAGTCACTTCTTTTCCCATTTTCCCAAAAGGCCACCTTACTCCAGACAGAGAGGGCCACATGGGCACACCCTCCGCATTCTACTCCCACACCTTTGTGAAGGCTCGAGTTGACTTCATCAAGAACCACCTCAATCCCAACCCTCCTGGAATTCTGCCATCTTGCAGCATCCCTCCTACAGTGAGGCTTTCTTTCCCCTCCCTAAGCCCCTTTGGGAGTGAAAGGTTTTCTTCTTTCAACCTCCTGATAGCTGTCTTTGCTCTCCAGTTTCACTCCGTGTCATCATTTCCTTTAGGCTGACCCACCACTATGGTCACCCTACATCATAGGCTCTCCGATGACAAGGACTGGGTCCTGCGCACCCTGCCTTCTTCTGAGGCACTCCCGGAAGATGTTCAGAAAATGCTTCCTCCATTCTTCTTTAAATCTGTCTTGCAGGGATGGGACTTCCCTCGGAACTTTCAAAGCATGTGTTTTATATCACTTGTGCAGCACTTAAATTCTGTCCCGAATAGTCATTCTTTCCACATACAAATGACTTATTTAGCGAATGAATAGAGTAGGCTCCATAAAGGCAAGAATCATGTCTCCCATTTTATGTATGGATTGAGGATCTTGCCTGTAGTAGGTACTAAACACGTATTCTTACTACATATTTACGTGTTTTCCCCTGTAAGGCTGCATTTCTTCAAGGTTATGTTCCATCAAGATGCACACCTAAGGGCTATGCAGTAAAAAAATATTACCATGTGGGATACATACTTCCCCTGGCCCTATACAACCTTCTCGTTCTTAGATATTTGTAACGTGCATGAATACATTAAAGGCACTCAGCAGTCCTGTAATAAAGAAACCTACTTATTTTGCTAAACAGGACATTTTTCCAAACTTAGTAGACACAAGGAAATATTCACTGCTTATAACACTTACTGACATCCATCAATACCACTTGGAGTACTCTTCTAAAGTATCTGAAACAACATCCTATATATAACTCAGTGCTGAGTAGACAATGCAGTAAGACATTTTATAGTCTACAAAGCACTTATAACACATTATTACAACCGAACTCCCTCGACAGACTTATAATAGAAAATGATAAAGAAGGGACAGTCTGTCTTGCTTTCCTCCAATCCCTCCACTTCTCACTCAGCATTCCTTCCTTCAAGCATCAACTGGAAACTCCTTTCCTTCCGTCACCTTGAGACACCAAAGACACAATGTGACTCAACTCACTCCTCCATTAAGCGATTGTTCCAGGCTCTCAGAACTGACAGGGTCCTTAGGTATAAACTCCAAACTGTGCAGGTAACAGCTTCAAGAACTCTACCTTAAAGATGTATAGACACTAGAAAAATGGTTTTAGCTTAATGGAAACTCGTAGCATTCCAAATTTAGAGATATATCCATGAGATATAGGTTCAGTTGTATATAAAAGGGAATCCCAACTAGCAGAGGCTTGCTCACACAAGCTATGTCTCTACATATAAATAGAGTCTAAGAGAAGTCAGTCCAAAGCCGACAGGACAACCTAAGGACCATTGAGATTGGGGCTCCCTTTGTCTATTCTACCAACCTAATTCAAGGCTTCCACCTTTAAGATCACCTCAGGGCCCAAAATGGCAGCTGGATGCTAACCATCAAATCCTCATCCTAGGCAGAAAAGGAAAAGAAAAGATGATGGAATAGGTAAATAATGTGTAACTTTTAGCAGAGTGACAGGTCCCTTTATGGAGACTTTCCCCATTCCCCTTGTCACTTTTCATTGACCAGGATCTGGTCACACAGGCAAAGTCAGCCCAAAGGAGGCTGGGAAATGTGGTCCTTTGGCTGACTGCATTGCATCCTAAATTCTAAATAAGGAGTTCTAGTACTAACAAAGAAGCTCAGAATAATGGTGACAAGTCATTTGGTCCAGGGTTTCTCAAGCTCACTCATCAATCAGAATGACCTGCACGGGGTGCGGGGTGGAGACATGGCAGAGGAGATACTCATTGAAATACAGATTCCCAGGGTCCACCCAGACCTCCTCAACCAGAATCTCCAGGGAGAGGACCTAGGGAACCCTGCTTTTAACAAGCACCCTCGGTGATTCTGGTCAACAAGCAAGTTTGGGAAACACTGAAATCTAATCTCCCACCCAAGCTTGGGAGTCTCGGCACTATCTGGAACCTGGGGCCCCGGAGGAGGTCAGTCACCCTTAAGCAGCAGAAGACATGGAAGTTCTCTCTCATGCTGAGCCCGCTTCTGTCAGAGGGCCACAGAGCCACCCCATGGGAAGAGACCAAGGGGACCTTCACCATAAAGGGACTGCAAAAGTAATTATGAATTGAACAACTAAATGCTCAAACCAGCCAGTTCCACACATCAACAGATATGATCAGATAAAAGTCAGTCCACGTCCATGTAGAAGCATTCAAATGACTGTTCTGTACTTTTTCAATCTTACTTTACCAGCGAGGACATACGTTTGACAGGTGTCAGAGTCTTTTTGCTCCTTAGCACCTGTGGTGCAGTAAGGCTGCATGAAGTTGGCTGAAGTCCTGTAGCCTGTGAGCAGATGGGCTTTTCTTCGAGGGTTAAAGTAAAGCTACAGAGGGAAAGGTGGACTGTACTTGCTGACATTTAGAAGTCACTCCTAGAAGTTCTAGAACCAAGGGCAACCTAAGGACAAAGGTGATGAATCAATGAACTCTAGGACTGATGCAGGATTCTGATTTCATGTGCTACTTCGCCCAGGCTAACACTGAGAAAGTCTGGTGGGGTGGAGGGATGGGGGGGGCTCAATTATACCAGAAACTGCTTATATCTGACATGACCTCTCCACAGGGGAAAATGATTCTGACTTATATTTAACTTATTGTTTCTTTATGATTGAAGAATTAAACCCTCAGAATACAGTGAATAAAATAATGCAGTAAACATATTAAAGGGAGAATCTTTTTTGTGTATTGGTGTTGTCATTTTGTGGTAGGCAGTGAGACAGAGGGACGATGGCCAGGGTACTGAAGGTCACCAGGGTGGAAAGCCTCAGGTGACTAGCAGAGGACAATTGTAGAATAGGTGGGCCCTTGCCTCCAGGTGACCTTTCCTCCCCTGGCACTTTGCTAGTCGTGCAGTTTAGACCCTCTTGGAAAAGGAACAAGGGGTCAAAGAATGGCCTCATGTGGGTCCTTGTACAATCACTCCCTTAGGCATTAACCCCTAGAGATAGTATTTTAGCTCCAGGCCCAGAAAAGCAGCAAAACCAGACAAGCAAGGCCATGGCTGACATCAGGACCTCCTGCCCTGGCACCCTACCCTGAAAGAACACATCTGAAAAGCTGATGGATATTCTATTGAGATCCTCCCCTGGGACCTCCCCTATAACCCCTACACTAAAAGCCCTTAGAAGGGAGGACCCAGCTTGCTTTCCCTCCCAGGAGCATCCCCACACCTTTCCCCTCCCCCTCTTTCCTACACCTCCCCCTAGGGCACATCACCTTTACCAGTTCTTTCTCCTAAACTCCAAAAGCCCGTCTTTTGCCTCTGTAACGTTTTTCCTGAACACATTTCTTCTACAGCTCACTTTTTCTACCTCTATTGACTTTCTAAATAAACTTTCTCTATAGTTTGAGTCTTGGCTCTGAATTTTTTCATGGCCAAAACTCAAGTACCGAGGTTGCTGCACCCAGGTCCTGTTTGACTCCATTGGTCTAACACCTGGCGCCATTCCCCCCATGCCAACAGCTCTAGGCAGGTGCCCAGGCATCAATTTTATCTATGGCATAACAGTCTTCCATAGTCAGTCCCGGCCTCCATCATTCTAACAGAAATTAAAATTTGATCGCGGGTACAGACAAAAAAATCAACTACTGATAGTTCTACCACTACAACTTGGCAAAAATATCCAAGTATCTAAATCCAAAGATACTACCTACGAAATATGTTCTAAATAAATTTAAGAAAAGTTTGTGTTTTTTTACAATTAGCAAAATAATTACTTGTTTAACAATTGACGTGTGCACAGTCAGAACTTTGCAAACTTCTTAAAAACATTTCCTTCTTCCTACGTAGCTGTTCTATTATTTAAGTATGGTTCTAAAGAGTATATTAAATTATATCTTCAATTACATGTAGATAAATCTCAGGAGCAGCTTGGCCTTTACACTACCTCATTTTTTTGGACAAGATAACCTTTCCTTAAGTCACTTCAGAAACAGATACAAATTCCTACTAGAGTAGCCCTTCAAGACATAAAGGGCCCTTTCTTCCTCCTCCTCTCTCTCTTTCTCTCTCCCTGCCCCTATCTCCACGTCTGTCTCCTTTCCCCATTTTTCAGAGCTTTGATTTTCCCCTTGGAGAGGTCAGAGCCTTGGAGTTTCCTGTCTGCAGCTCTGCTTTGTGCTGAAGGAAACACAAAGAAAGGCCTGCATATTTCAAGGGAAGGTCTTTATAATCACAGTACGCACAGGACCACCTTCTTTCCTCCCTATTGGTTCTTCATTAGGACAGAAGATAAGGGACCTTCATCATGGGCAAGGGGAAGGAGGAGGCATTCTGACTAGGTTCTCAGGGAGACTTCAACACACTCCTATTACAATGTACATTCTCTTCCAGGTGCCCGTGGGACTTTGCAGTAAAAACACATGTACTGCTTTCTGACTCTTACAGAAGCAATTGCCAGTGGACCCAGAGAGGGATGGGAGCACGAGGGGCTGGAAAGAGACCTGAACGGGAAATACCGACCTTTAAAGCTTAGAGAGTTTTGAGAGCCTCTTATTTTACCCACTTGGAACCCTGGGGAGGTGCACTGACTTGCAGGAGTCCCAGGGCTAAGATCAGTAAACGTAGCCCGCTGGTCTGCCCACAAAATCGTCTGCCAACTCTTGGCACCTCCCGGAAAAAATGGCAAGGCAAGACGCTGAACTAGCCTCTTTGCCCCTCTGGCCTGTTTTACGTATTTATCATCTCCTAATATGTTATAACTGACAGGGGCGGGGATGCAGTGAGAGCTGGAGGTCTTGATTGAGTTACTGCCTGCCAGTAAGAGGATGAAAAGCTTTTCTGGAGTGGAAAGAGGTTATTCCTCATGAAATGCAATCTCGCTCCAAAGTTCAAGGTCAAAGAACCCCGTGTGCAAACGGGCCCACGTGTTACTTCTGTGCCCATCAGATGGCACGGATAACCTGGTCTTTCGGCTGAGAAAAACACTCCTGCAGTAACAGGAGCCAGGATCAGGGCACTACCAGATTAGGAGGAAAAGCTTGCAGAGGCGGGTGAGACAGCATAATTATACCGCAGGCCCGGCGCCAATGCAGTGTCCTCCTCAAGTGAAAAATCGCTTCCATAATTCCACAGCTCAGGTTTTATCTTTTTTTTTTTTAATGTCTTTATTGATTTCAGAGAGGAAGGGAGAGAAAGAGAGAGACAGAAACATCAATGATGAGAGAGAATCATGAATCGGCTGCCTCCTAGACACCCTCTACTGGGGATTAAGCCCAAATCCCAGGTATGAGCCCTGACTGGGGATCGAACCATCTCCTCCTGGGCCGATGCTCAACCACTGAGCTACACAGGCCAGGCTCAAGTATTACCTTCAAAATGTCCAAATAAATATCTAAATATCAGACTCAAGTCCATTTACTCAGCCTGAGATATTCTGGGGGTAAGGGCCACCAAATACAAGAAAAACCACATAAAGGCAGAAAATAGTAATCCTTAAGTGACATTATATGTATGTTTACCATCTAAGAAGTCTTCATTGTGCTCAGTTTAATGAGTAACTGTTAATATGGGAAGATAAACACATTCCAGGGGTCAGATGAAGCCACAGCTGCTGAATGAGCGATTTAACATTTCAAGGAGAAGTATGAATTATGTTGGGGTCAAGTCCCTTTTTAAAAAAGTATGGTAGAAGGCATTGCAAAAATAAGGAAGTGGTTATAAATCTGAGTTCCAGGAATGGCAGCTCCCTTGTATGGACAGAGAAAAACAATTGCATTCCTGTGCTACGAGAACACACTCGGACAACACACACAAAAGCCCAAATCACAGCCTTACAAAAATGGGCGTATGGAAATCAGTGCTGTTCAATCAGCAGCTAGGCTCAAATTCCCCTTCAGTTCAGAGGGCAAGAAAAGTATCCAAACACAGAAGGATAGCGCTTATTTAAATTGAGCCTGCTGGCACCGATCAAAGGGAAAAGGGAAAGTGGCTATCAACTGGTCCCACAGAGAAGATCCTAAGTGGCTGACAGCTCCCACCGGGTCACACTCAGACCCGATGGTAAAGAAATGGATGAAGTGACTTTACCTTCAGTTTCACAGACGTGAAGTTTACTTTTTCAATTTTTTTTTTGTTTTGTTTTCATGACAGGGTCTAACAGCACTATGCAAGAGCAATACAACGCAAGCCCATTTATATTTTCTCATAGCCACGTTTTTTCTTTTCTTTTTTGATAGCCACATTTTTAAAAGGGAAAAAGCAGATGAAATTATATGGAATATTTTACAGAACCCAATGCAACCAAATAGTATCATTTCAGCATGGAATCAACATGAAAACTAGAAGGGTGTTTCACATTCTTGTTTTATACCAAGTGTTCACATTCCTACATACGCACATCACATCTCAATTCCGATACTACATTTTTATTGGAAATACTTGACGTGTATTTAGATTTCATGAAATTTACACTTGGAAAAATAAATTCACATATTCAAGTTGTATTCAAGTTGAATAGAGTATCCATTTAAAAATTTTAATTTGTTTGTTTGTTAATCCCCTCTCACCCAAGGGTATTTTTTTCCATTGATTTTTAGAAAGAGTGGAAGGGCAAGAGGAAGGGGGGGAGAGAGAGAGAAAAAAAATATTGATGTGAGAGAGGAACATTGATGGGTTGCCTCCTGCATGTGTCCCAAGCAGGACGAAGGATAGAACATGCAACCCAGGTACATGCCCTTGACAGGGATTCAAATCCACAACACCTCCTGACACAGGCTGATGCTCTAACCACTGAGAAACACCGGACAGGGCTACATTTAAATTTATTAAAATAAATAAAACCTAAAAATGCAGCTCCTTGTTGCTGTAGCCACGTTTCAAGTGCTTCACAGATGCGTGGCCCGGTGGCTACAGGAGACAGCGTGAGTCTAACATATTCCTGCGCACCTCACAGAGGAGGCGTTTCTGTTTCTAACTTCCCCTGGAATATGAATTAGGCGATGAACAAACCTGGAAGTCAGTCCACAGGGAGCTACAAGTCATCTCTTCATTATCTAAAAGATTTATAAAATTCAGCTGAGGGAACAAAAAAATGGAGGAAATGTTGACAGAGGAGGTCTATCCCTGGGGATAGAATCAGGAAGTATCGGGAAAGGGGAAGTGAGTACCTTGGGCATTTCTTAAATCCTCCCTCATTCAATCCTCACAATATCCTAGGAGGGAGGGACTTTTCTAAAATTCCCATTTCACTGAGTAGGAAAGAGAGGCTCAGAGAGCTTAGAGACCGTTAAGTGGCGCACACAGAATGTGAGCTGAACTAGTGCTTGAACTTAACTCTTGGGGGGTAGTTTCTGGCTTCTGTGCACAGAACACTGCCCAGCCAGTGAGGTGATCATGGCTGCCAAGTCCCTCCCAGGCCTGGCCACCCTTACTAAACGCTATTCTTGCTACACGTGAGCATGGAACACAGTATTTTGCAGACCAGCTGCAAACAGGATAAGCTTGACAGGAACCCAAACTGGTAAGTATGGTCAACTATAAAGAAATCAACATGCAACTGATCAACTGTGGACATAAGCAATGGCTAAGCGTCCCTTGGAGAGACAGAGCTTGGAATGGGAATCCTGTCTCCTCCACTTGCTGCAAGTAATACAACTACCTCGAGCCAACCATGCCTCCTGACACCCCAAACTGCTGAGCCTGGTAACAACAGGGCAAAGAATCTCTGGGGGTGGCTCTCAGCCATCAGCAGTCGGAAAAGCTTACCAGGTGACCATCGTGTACAGCGAGGGCTGACAACGACAGAGCAGATAAAACCTCACACTTTAGGTTGCACCAGAATCGCCTGGAGTGGGAGGCTTTGCTGGGCCCCACTCCCAGAATTTCTGGTTAGCTGAATCTGGGGGAACCCAGGAATTTGCATTTCTAATAAGAGCCCAGGATGCTGATGGTCCAGGCATTGCACCCTGGAAAATGACTTGAGGAAAGGAACCGCCACACATTCTCCAAAGAACCAGTTCATTGGGGGCAATTTAGTGGGCTTGTCCTGGTCTCAGTGGAGGCCCCCAGGTCACTGCTGGAGCTGGAGAGGTGCCAGGTGCCACAGGTTGCCGCCTTCTCCCGCTTTGGGGTCAGAAGGTGCAAAACTGTGGGCCCGGGCGCCAGAGGCTGCTTCGCTCCTGAAGCTTATTCTTCGGTGCCCCTTCACTTGGGCGGGTCCCTCCAGAGTCTTGCCATGTGC
Organism: Murina feae; assembly: GCA_004026665.1. NCBI lineage: Eukaryota > Metazoa > Chordata > Mammalia > Chiroptera > Vespertilionidae > Murina > Murina feae. The sequence goes on from PVJC01013745.1 coordinate 10,054, forward strand.
TCACATTTTTGTTTTCTGTAAAATTTGTAAAGTAGAATCTTTTGGCGTTTTTAAAAGAATATAGAATTCCCATAGATTTCTGCATAATACTCAAGCCCCACAACACTTGGATTTGCCCTTGGAGACCTCCTGCTCCTGTTTATATTCCGGAATCTCTTCTAGGAAGAGAAAAACATTAAGAAACTTTAAATATTATAAACATGCTTAGAGCTTGCTTTTGTTATTTAATAATACTAATAAATGAAACAGCTTTCTTTAATAGATGTCTGTTTCTATGGCTTTGTAATATGTACCCCAAAATTATACTCTGCCAATTTTTTGTACTTAAGTGGTTTCCGGTTTTTATGTATTTAAAAGTGTCACCATAGAGAACAGCCTTAAAGTTAAACATTTTTGCCAATCCTATTTCCTCAGTACTCCTTTAAATAGCAGTGTTGGTATGTAGCATATGCGTCTGTTTTTCACTTTTTGCATTATAATGTAATTATAATAATTATAATATACAAATTATAATGCATTATAATTTTGCAACTTAAATCTCTCTCCACTTAATTCATTATATGCACTTTCCCAGTTTCTGCATAATTTTTAACCTTAACATTTTTTTAAAATATATTTTTATTGATTTCAGAGAGGAAGGGAGTGGGAGAGAGAGAAACATCAATGATGAGAGAGAATCACTGATCAGCTGCCTCCTGCACACCCCCTACTGGGGATTGAGCCCACAACTCGGGGCATGTGCCCCGATGAGGAATTTTTAATGACTCTAGAACTTTCTTCGCTATGGATGTAACATCATTTATTTGCCTACTCCTCCAAATTATGAGTTAGTCTTCATTTCCCAAAAATATAGATAATAACACAAAAACTCCATTTTTAAGATTACTTTCTTCACGTAACTTCCCTTAAGTGGACCAAAAATGGTAACAGTGGTAACCCACTGTTTATACAACACAAGTTTGTGGCAAAGAAATGAAATATCTGACCAGGGTTTGCCATGGGCTGGAAGGTATCTGAGCCGAGAACATTCTCGAAGATCATGAACTAAGGCCACAAACTAAGGTCATGAACTAAGGTCATAAACCTGTCGGTCCTGAAGGCTCACATGACCATTCTGGAGAATTCTTCCCCAGCTACGGTAAGAGCAAGTTGCCCCAAATCTTTGAGGAACTTCGGCTGACTCACAAATGTGAACAACTGAATGGTGGTGACCTCTCGCGCCTTCCCAAGAGGTTGAATCAGCTGCCCCCTCACACCAGGACCCAAGCGCTGCTTGGTTTCCGGGACAGGGTGGCTGTGTTCTGAATCGGTAGCCTTCAGGCCCTTTTATGGCCAGAGATGCGATGTCAGTCGGTAAACTGGGCCTAAATTTAGAAGTTTGCCCACGGAACACAGGCTAGTTAACCAGTCTGCACCAGGTCCACGTTCTGGACTGGCCTGGCTAGTGTGGTTCTCCAACCACATAAGCTAACGAGCTACCCATTGATATAAAATAATCTCACAGTCTGGGTGCGAAACAGGGGCTCAGGTGGGCTGTGCATAAGCCAGGCCCCCAACAATGCTCATTCACGCTCCGTAACACCATCACGAGTGGCCAGGAGGACAGGCAGTCGGACCACCCTAAAGGAAACCCACCTAGCAGCCTCTCTGAGGAAAGTAGTGAACACTGAACAGAGGGG
>PVJC01013745.1:11832-37655 GCA_004026665.1 Murina feae
GCCTGCCACCTGGATCCACGTGCTCCCGTTGCGGGGAGGGCGGGGGTGGCTTTGCAAACGCCCTGGAAAGGGCAGGACCCACAGGACCAGGCTCCCAGGACTGCGAGACATGCCTGCCTGCTGAACACTCGGCTTTCAGCTATTCTCAGAGCACAGCCAGTGCCCTCAGACCTGTCCTGGGGCCAAAGCCACTACCCAGGGGACAGCTGTGCCCAAAACCTTCAGAAGCACAGCCAGCCTTGGCTCAGCCATGCCCTTCGCTATTGCAAAAACAGAAAACAATACAAACATTCCTGAAGTGTCAGGTCCCGATTTGCATTCCAGGTCCTCCCCTCCCCAAACAGGTCTAACCGCTTCGCTTTCCAAATCCCCCCCCCACCCCACCCCCATCTCGGGCACCAATGGCTCCCAGGGATCCCTGCGAACCTGGAACCTGGCACCGGGCTGGGCTGAAGTCTGCTGCGGTCAAAGTGCACCCGCGATTCTCCTCGGTCAGCTGCCACTGGAAATTGCGGGAAGGGTTTGAAACTGGCTCCCGGCCTCTGTGTACTGGGTTGGAACCCAGCGTGTCCCCCCAGCAAACACCTGTGCACCCCAGCAGCCGCTGTCCTTGTGGTGAAGGCGTGGCTTCTGGAACCAGAGTCCCCAGCACAAGTCCTGCTTCCCCCTTCACCTTCCAGACCTGGACGTGTGTCGTGGGTTGAAATGTGTCCTCCCATAATTCATCTGTTCAAGGCCTTCCCCCTTCCGCACCTCAGAATGTGACTTTAAGAGATGGGGCATTGTAATTAGTTCAGATCAAGTTATTCTGGAGAAAGGTGGGCCCCGAATGCAGTACTGATGCCGTGAATAACCTGGTTATTATTAACAGGAAAGGAGCAAAGGGAGATCGGATGATATAGGATATGGGCATGCCATTTGTACAGCGCTGCCAGGAAGTGCAGTAACATCTCCACATCCATCCCCACAGGCCACCGGGGGAAGGGACTGGACAATGGACGCTTGCCCAGTAAGGTCTGGGTGACCTGCCTACCTACTGGTCACACCTAGGGAGCGAGTCAGTGGCCAAAATAGGTCTGGCTGCTGCAAGGGCTTGAAATCTGACATGCTTAACTCTTGAACAAAGAATCTCTCTCTCTCTCTCTCTCTCTCTCTCTCTCTCTCTCTCTCTCCTCTCACCTACTCCTGGCTTGTGGGGGTTCCCATGCCCTGCATTTGCCCATGTGGCTCATGGCCCTGTGGGACCCACACAGTGGACTGATGGGCTGAACCCGGCCTGATGCTACACAGGATTTAACTGCCCCTGGAACGGGAACTTGGGATACTGGTTTTGCTTTTAGTTCTACTAAAGCCCCAGCTACATATTTTCCAGGACTGGCTTAAGGACAATAGGACTTTACAACCGCGGAATACAACTCCACGAAAATAAGGCCTTTTCCTGCATCTCAGCCTTCGGTGGGGGCCTCTGGAAATGCTCATTCCGGTGGCACCTAAGACCCCCACTCCCACTAGTGAAAGGGGAATCTCACGCATGTAATCTCCCAATAACAATGTGACTGGTGTCCTTGCAAAAAGGGGGAATTTGGACAGAGAGACCCACACAGGAGAATGCCACACGGAGATCTGGTGATGCATCTTTAAGCCAAAGAACTCCGCCGTTTCCAGCAAACCACCAGGGCAAGGAGAGGGGCACGGAACGGTCTCCCGCACAGCTCAGAGCCACTGACCACGTGACCTGGGACCCCCATCCTCCAGAGCAGTGACACAATAGAGCTCTGTTGTTTCAGCCCCTCCATTTATACTCCCTTCCTGCAATAGCGATGGCAAGCTAACACAGCAGGTTACTATGTCACAGTTTTCTCATCTGTAAAATGGGGATAAGAATGGCACCTCTCTAATAGGAATAAATAAATTCCAATGTGTTAATCTGGCTAGAATAATACCTGGCACAGAAGTACATGTGAATGCTAAATAGATATTCTCCAAACCTTCTTTCTTAATCAAATAGATTCTCACTTCCCCTCCCCCTCCCCCTCCCCCTTTCTCTCCTAATGTCTCTTCCCACCGGGTTGCTTGATGAAAGGCAAGCACAGTCAGAAGCCCACACCCGATTTCTCAGGAGAAGAAGGGCACGTCGTGGGCTGGCACGCCCAGAGCAGGCTGTGGCCTCTGTATCAGCAGGATCTGGATTTCCTCTCTGCTCCTCATCCCACACCCCTCCTAGCGCCACATCCTTCCCCTCCCAGAGCAGCCTCCACCCTAGCCTTGGCCCGACTCCTAGCCCTTTTCTCTGCGTTGTCTCTCAAAACACCCAAATCAACCCACTGCCCACAATGCAATCTTCAGAGCTCCCTCTTCAGGGCCCCTGTCCCACCGGTCCCCAGCTTCCAATGCTGTGAGAAGTCCACCCCCTTCCCCCAATCTGGCTTCATTTCCTATTACTTTTTCATGGGCATCTCCCTTGTCACTGCATGTCCTCCCCTCACCTCCACTGGTGACCTCCCCTCATCAGGACTGTTTTCCTCTGTTAATCCCAAACGAGCCAATCAAGTGTGCCCGCCCCAAACAACACTTTTCTCGGAAGCCCTCTTCAAACTCCCACGGTATTTATCGCCTGGACTCCTGACTTTGTTTTGAATGACACAAGCCCTGTACTGCTTTAACTGTTTCATGCATGTTAATCACAGTGTCTCAACGACACAGTAAGCTTTCTGAGACCATTCATTCATCACACGCTACTGAAAACCTACTAATGCCAGGCACCATGCAAGCCATTGGGGTAACAGGTATCCTTAGCTGCCATTTATGGAGAATTCAGTGTGTGCCAGATTTAATCCTAGTCCTTACCACGATGCTTAGAGAGAGGCTGGCCCCACCCTGGTTTACAGATAAGAAAACCAAAAATGAGATAGATTATGTAACCTGCCCAATATCACAGAGGTGAGAAGAGATAGAACTGGGACAAGCTAGAAAACGAGGCTGGGAAACAGTGTAATTGATGAGCTAGAACTGGACCCAAGGAAAGAGGATTGAAGCGCTGTCCACTGGGGAGGATACCAATGATTACACGGCATATATGTGTGTAAACTATATGACAATGTCGTACACATAATAATACACATACAATGACTATACTATAAAGTAATATCTATCTGAAGGCAAAGCTGTCCAATGTACTCATTAATGAGTTGGATTAAATAGGGATGCCTACCAAGTTTGTGGATGACTCAATGTGATTAAGAGTCAGAATTTAAAATTATGGAAAAACCAGAGCAATATACTATTTACCGAACAAAATTAAATTGAACACATTGAACTAACAAAAATAAAATTTAACCAAGGCAGCGCCCTGCATTTGGGTTCAAATATCTAACAGCACAAGCACACAGAGAAAGTCAGGGCCTCGCCAGCATCAGAAAAGAACCGACAATGAGCCCAACATGAATCAAGAGGGAATGTGGCTACAGAAAAAAACAGTGTCATCGTCGGTTACAGTAATAAAGCTATATGTCTGGGAAGTGGAAATGCCACTATTTTAAGGTGTGTGTGGGGGGGGGTTGTTTGTTTGTTTTGTGTGTGTGTGTGGATGTGTGTGTGTTTGCAACAAATCTAATGTTTTGCTGAGAATTCTAAGCCCCACAATTTTAGTATCAAACTAGCATATGCCTTCAAATAAAGTTGATATAATTAAGACCTTCCTATTTTACAATTTCGAAAGCTGTGTGTTGACTGAACACCCCCCCCCCAATGTAACCTATAAGTAAGTCTGTAACGTATCCTTCCAAGGCTGATATCAGTCCCAGCCTTGGTATGAAGGTGTGGGATCAGGTCATCACAGTCCCTATCCGTGTGAGCAATCCCAAAATGACTGTAAATGGTTTTAACGCCACGTCCTATAAAACCACGTCACCTAACGTATTCCTGGACGAAAAGGAAAAGGCTCAGGATAACCTAATGTCACCAGCTGGTAACACGCAGGAGCAGCTTCCATTTCGAACCCGGAAAAGGCCTTTCACTTCACCCGAATCAGCATGCTGCAATGGGCACCCACCAACAGGGCAATGGGGAACTGGGCCAATACTCAGTTCTGGGGTACAAGTTATAAAACCAACAGCACTTGGCACATGTTGGTCCTCCAACTCTCAGATGAGACTCACTGAGGGCACTGCCAGTAGCTAAATGTATTCGTTTCCTAAGGCTGTCACGACAAAGTACCACCAACTAGGTGGGTTAAACAACCAAAATGGACTGTCGCCCGGCTCTGGCAGCTGAAGTCCAAGATCAAGGTGTCAAAAGGGTTGGTTCCTTCTGAGGGCTGTGAGGAAGCATCTGCTCCATGCCCTTTTCCCAGCTTCTGGTGGTTTGCTGGCCCTCCTGGGTGTTCCTTGGCTTACAGCTACATCACCCAGAGCTCTGCCTTCATCTTCTGCTACATTCTCCCTGACTTTTCACATAGTTCCCCCTCTCTGCATGTTTGTCTGTGTCCAAATTTCCACCTTTTATAAGGACATAGGGCATATTGGGTTAGAGCCCACCTTAATGACCTCATTTTAATTTGATTTCCTCTGTAAAGACCCTACTTCTAAATAAGGTCACATACAAAGGTACAAGGAGTTAGGACTTCAGTATGTCTTTTGAGGGGAGGGTGGCAATTCAACCCCTAACACTGAGCTCATCTTCAGTATCCATCCCTCCATCCCCTGGAGGTTTACTTGGTCTCATGGCTGCCAGGTAGAGAAAATGTTTTCTTGACTCCCTTGCAGCTAGGCATGGGCATGTGCCCAAGTTCCAGTCAGTTCCATGCACAAGACCCTAGACCAGCACTGTTCAAAAGGATTTTAATGCAAGATTTTGAAGTTTTAATTAAATAATTAAAAGGAACAGATGAAATTAACTTTAATATATTTATTTAACCCAACATGTCCAGAATATGAATACTGCAATGCGTAATTATAGAAAAATTAAGATGTCTTACTCTTTGGAGGGGGATGTTAAATCTTTGAAAACTGGTGTGTATTTTATTCGGATAGAACATCTCCATTTGGACTTACCACATTTCAATTCTTCAAGGTCACAGGGGGTGACTGGCCACAGCAATGCCCAGTGCAGCTCTGGAGGGCAGCAGAAGGGCATCGCAGAGAGACCTGGGTCCTGGACGAATCTACGGAGAATGCTGTCCCGCTGGCCCTCATGTGCTTGAAACTTTTACTCAAGAAGAAAACAAGTTCTATCTTATTTGATTTCAGGTATTTTGTTATAATAGCTTATCCTGTATCTCAATAAATATGCCCAACGGGACCTCACAGGAGGAGCGTGTGGCTGGTTCAGTTATGAAACACCCCTTCAAAGAATGGACGGCTTCATGAGGTCCCACCAACTCCCATGAAAAAACCTTCCACAAATGTGGCCAAGTTTGAATAAATGCCAGAGAAACAGTCTCAGCGCTGGGAAATGCATCGCCGAATACACCCACCCATGGAGATTGGACCCACACAGCCTTTTCTTCCATTCTCTACTATTCCCACATTTTCCATCTCCATGCTTCCGGACCAGCTAGCCCACTGGACAGCCCAGGAGGAAGGAGGGAGTAAAGACCATCAGATCACCTGCCCTTGTGAGAAAATGAAAAATAAAATCTTTCCAGGCAGTGCTTCCCAAGAAGTGAAAATGATTTCTTTAATGTGATAAAACTAATAACAGGATAATCAAGTTGATCAAAATATGCTGACGTTCCTGGTTTAAAAGGAGGTAGGGACTCAAACACAAGGAAAGTCAAAGCTAGTCACTACTGTCATCTCCACAGACACAGCTGGCCTTTGGCTAATGCTGACACCCCCAGTCACATCAATGGAAAGAACCACCTTTCTATAGCAAAGATCTCTTAAGTGGAAACCCAGCTGAAAACCTCCACAGAGTAGACTCAGAAGCAATTTCTGCTTCGCTCCCTAGGAGAAGTTACTTACAAGAATTTGTCAAAACAAAAAACACCAAGGCCAGCAGCAGTGTGAGATGATGAGGAGGTAATTAATTCAGGGAAAAAAGAGATAACAGGTAATAACCTAGATGATTCACTGCCGTGCAGATGATCAGATTTCCCACGTTTAGGTGCCAGATTCCGAGTTTCACATTGGCCTCTGCTGGCCTCCGCGGTAGCGGGGATGGAATCAGGTTCGACCAAGAATTCCTGGAATGAGGGTCTAGGGTAACTGGAAAGCAGCTGTGACTCAGTGAGCTCCATCTAGAAACAGAGGTTTCAGGAGCTCTGGTGGAAGAGCAGGAGTAGCATTTGCTCTCTTACTTAAGTCTAAAGTGCATTTACCTTTCAGGAAACAAACAGCCCATGAGTTTCCCAGCCCCACCCCTGCCATGGGGAAGGACAGCCATATTGGTGAGCTGGGCCACTCCAGACAGCACTCCCCATGAGGCAAAACCACTGCCTGGGTCTCCACACTGAGGACGACGGGGCAGAATTCATTAGATTCCGTTTGAAGCTTTGGATTTAGGAATGTAGATGCCCTGTGTCAGCAAGTATGTGCCACGGTGAACAAGTGGAGGCTGGTGCCAAGGAAAATCCCGGGCTCCTATCTTGCTGCCATTTATCAAATGTGTGACTTTGGCCAAATGACTTCCCTTCCCTTGGACTTTAATAATGTCTTCCTCTAGAACTGCCATGATAACGATACTTTTTACTGGGTTGAGTTTTGTAAACATCACACAATAGAGAAGCACACCAAGGCTCGGTGCAGTGCCTGGCACATAGTAAACACTCCATCGGTGAGAACTCTTCTTATTTCTGGGGTAGTAGGTCAGCGGTCAATGTGTGCTCCCTCTTGCTATTTCAGGATCACCCACTGAAAATCTGTGGTATTCTGGACTCTCTCTATCACACACTGAAGACAGCCCCAGGGAGCTAAAGGTGTGCATGCTCAGTGGGGGTGCCAAGGCTTCGGAGAACCTGCCCCAGGATGAAGGCGTGGTGGAGGTGTGTTTGGGGTTGAACTGTGCCCCTGGCCCAGACAAAACTTGACATCTTACCTACCTCAGAACACAACCTGATGTGGAGATGGGGTCTCCACGGAGGTGATCGAGTTAAAAGGAGGTCGACAGAGGGGGCCCGAATCCAGTAGGTCTGTGCCCTTTGGAAAAGAGGAAAGTTGAAGACCGGGCACCATGTGAAGATGAAGGCAGAGACCGGGCTGACGCACCTACAAGCCAGGATTGCCAGCTAACCACCAGAAGCTGGGGGAGGCTGGGACAGATTCACCCTCACAGCCTTGCCAAGAACCAGCCCTGCCAACACCTCGGCCCAATACTTCTAGCCGCCCGAGCCGTGAGACAACACATTCCTGTTGTTGAGCAGCTAAGCTTACATTTCCGGCGGCCTTGAGAAACCACACAAGGCGAAGGCAGGCAGCAAACACATTCCCCACGGAAGAAGGGCTGACGAGCCCCGGAAAGTATGCAGGGTGGCACAGACCTGCCCGAATGCCTCTCCAGAAGCTGAGCCTCATGCCTCTGCCCAGTAAGGTCCCCCTGATGCAGCCTGCAATCAGGTCTAAGACAAGGGGAGGAGCTTTACAACAGAAGAGGCCCGGGCTCCTCTGTCAACCGGCACACTTGGATTTTCAACCCTCCCGTCTTCCTTTGTGTATGGGGGGTGGGGGAGGGAGGCTTGGGCACGAGTAAGAACTTATTAGAAAGGACTAAATCTTCTAGAAAAAAATACGTTGGCAGAGATGTCGGTTACTGACCTACATGAGAGCTGCTCTCGCTACAAGCAAGGAATTCAAGCGTCTGTGTGAGGGGATGTGTCTGGTTCCTGGGAACCCACGTCTGGGCTGGAGGCTGCACCGGTTAATGACTGCTGCGGAAAGAGCGCCATCAGTTGCATCTCTCCGGAGCCAGCCATTTTTAACCGGCTGCTTCGATTTTTTTTTTTAAGGAATGTCCGGTGCTTCCCTATTGCAACAGAAAACATAATTGGGAACAAATCTTTCATCAAATTAAGCGCACACCCGCAAAGTCAACTCTGAAGGCCTCGGTCAAGTCTGAGAGGCATATCTCAAGATCTGTGACAAAGATCTTCCCACCCCATTTCCCATGCCTCATCTTCCACCAAAAACTGGCGTTTACAAAGAAATTCCAGAAGCCTGAGCGTTTTATTAGCAAAGGGAAACCCCGGCCTTCTTGGCCTCGTGACTCATGCTGACAGCTCATTTTTCCATGCGGAACCCCGTACTAGCTGGGGCAGATAGGTAAAGAGGTAAAGAACTCACTTTCAGACTGTAGCCATAAAAGATATAAATAATGATGATTTAGAACTCTGAGCTCATTTTATAAGCATCGAAGTCAAGCACACCCCTTCTTAAAACGAGAATGAAATGTTCATGGTGTTCTTATTAAAAGACTCAGAGCCGGAAGTGGAGCAGCGCTTTGTTAGCTGCAACACGGAGGCCACTGGTGGAACTGAAAAGCTGGTTTCTGGGGAGCAGGTATCAGTGGCCTCATGCTCTTTCTCTCCCAGCTGACTCTGACGGCAACAACCCTGATATTGAGATGGCGTGGGCCAGGAGAGCTATGCAGCATGCTGAAGTCCACTACAAGCTGATTTCATCAGTTGACCCACAGTTCCTGAAACTCACCGAAGTGGGTGACCAAATCTATTCTGAATTTCGGAAAAATTTTGAGAAACTCAGGATAGACATATTGGATTCAGAAGAACTTAAATCAGTATCAGCTAAAGAGAAGTGGAGGCCATTTTGTTTGAAGTTTGATGGGGTTCTAGAAGACTTCAACGATGGTACTTTGCTGCGACTGGATTGTTCCCAAGGCTACACTGAGGGAAAACACCATCTTTGCCCCAGGATACAATTTTTTGCCATTGAAATTGCTCAGAACCAGGAAGGCCATAACAAAGTAGTTTACACCAGTGTTCAAGACAAAGAAGAGAAAGAAGGCAAGGGAGGAGAAAAAGAGAAAACCAACAGAGGAGGAGAAAGAAAAAGAAGCCAACAAAGGAATCAACAAACATGGCGAAACATCTGTGCAAGGTAGAAAGGGAATAACGCTCTAGCCACTATGACCCACCTGATTCTAGATGGTACTTGTACAGATCCTGTGGTTAAATGTATGTTCCTGTTCAATTGAAGGACATGCAGAGGACATTTATTTTAAGCCTAATTATCAGGAGCTGCTCTGGTTGTTGTGTTGTGGCTTAAAGACTATTTGTGGGGTCAGAGTTGATTGTTTCTTGATATATTTTTTCTAGGTTCTTCACTGGTCAGGTAAGAAAGTTGGTAAATAAATTTATTTTGGTTCTTTAAAAAAAAGGCCTAACCAGTTTAGCTCAGTGGATAGAATGTCGGCCTGCGGACTCAAGGGTCCCAGGTTTGATTCCGGTCAAGGGTGTGTACTTTGGTTGCGGGCACATCACCAATGGGGAGTATGCAGGAGGCAGCTGATCGATGTTTCTCTCTCATCGATGTTTCTAACTCTCTATCCCTCTCTCTTCCTCTCTGTGAAAAAATCAATAAAATATATTTTTAAAGAAATAAAGCCAGCAACAACAATTCCCATTTAAAAATAATAATTAATAAATAAATAACCCAGAGCCATGCCCTGGGCATACTCCTGGGCTCCTAAAGAATGACAATGTCAAGGGCAGAATTTTAACGCACTCACCACTGTGCTACATGGCTGGTTCCATGCACTTCCCCCCTCCCCCCTCAATCACCCTTCCAAATCCTACCAGTCCTCTACATGGAAGCCTCCTCAGAAAGCTCTCTCTGCTCTCGCGTTCCCAGTGATTCGCCCTTCTCTGAAATCGCACTGACCACAGAGACCCACAATTTAACAACTGGCTTCTATCATCCGGACGGTCCCTTTAAAACCTATATTCTACACAATTTGAATTCTGCCTTTGTTATGTCTTCCATGTACTTTTCCTCCTCCCACCTCCCTTTATGAGCTTCTTCAAGACAAGAACCGTATTTCACATTTCTCCTGCATTCTCTCTAGTATCTAACCCACGTCTAAGGATGCCCAAAATAAAGTCCTAAAGGGGACCTGGAAAATGCCATCCACGGGAGAAGGACCAGTGTGTAGCTCCATACCTCTCTTTGGGGGGTTCTCTGCAGGCTCCCAAATATGTTCAGGGATTAAAGCAACTAGACCATGACATTATGTAACCACAGCCCACAGGATCGGGTTCATTCCCCTATCACACTCCCGTGTCCTTCAGGTGGTGGTAGTCTGAGTCACCTGTTCCAGAAAGCTCACTGGGATTACATCTCTACCGCACGATGGGCCTGGAGCAGCAGAGCGACCTGAAGCCCACCCACGGGGCTCCTCTGGGCCGCGTGTGTCCTTCTTCACTCCCGGGTTTTGCTCTGGCGGCCACGAGCCTGCCAGGCTGCGACTGTCAGGCACAGGCGGGCTGAAACGCGATCACAGCAGCGGGTCACCTGCCTTCTTTCTGAAAGCACGAACAGGAGCTGCCGTCCCTTCTTCCTAACCACCCCCACTCCCGCCACATACAAAAAACAACAACACAAAGAGCCCTTTCTCCCAGCTGCTCCGCTCAGCCTCACATGGAAAGTCTGATGGCTGACGGTTCAAGTTCATCCTTTACACACCAGGTAAAGGAGATTATCACTGGCTCATCTCATTTAACTGAACATAAACTGTTTAACGTTTACTTTTCCTGTAACAAGGGATTACATGTATGTGCACACACATACACAAAAAGAGTCAGACCGAAAGGCACCCATCGAAAAGTAGGCCTCCCTCCCCGGCCCACCCCCAGCTCTGTTTCCTGGATTTTCAGGGGCAGCAACTGGTATCAGATTATTCGACCCCTCAGACCGTAGACACCGTCCCGATCCCGCTTTTTATCAAGGGTTTCTGATTAAGAGAAAAGGATACATATTCACCGAGCATCTCCTGACCGCCAGGTCCTAAGATGTGTGTTTTACTTACATGAGGACATTTAACCTTCACAACAATTTTTTTTTCCTTTTTTTTAGAGAAAATATTAGCCTGAAAAAGTTATTTCATGACAACTTTTTAAAAAAATATATTTTATTGATTTTTCACAGAGAGGAAGAGAGAGGGATAGAGAGTTAGAAACATCGATGAGAGAGAAACATCGATCAGCTGCCTCCTGCACACTCCCTACTGGGAATGTGCCCACAACCAAGGTACATGACCTTGACCGGAATCGAACCCGGGACCCTTGAGTCCACAGGCCAACGCTCCATCCACTGAGCCAAACCGGTTAGGGCGACAACAACCTTTTCAGGCTAATATTTTCTCTACTTTTCAGAGGAGGAACTTGAGGTTTAGCAAAGGTAAGAGACTTGCCCAAGGCCATACATCGAGGCCTAAAGTCGCTTTCCCAAAAACTGCCTGGATTGTCCTGTTCCATAAAATCAAACCTCCAGCCAGCTCTGCTCTTTCAGGAAACCTGGGCTCTGGAAACCAGCTACTTCGGCACAAAGACCTGCTTCGTTGTATAACATAAAACTCTAGCTTTTTCTTTTTTTCCAGCGGCCGGGAAGATGGCGGACATTCAGACGGAGCGAGCCTACCAGAAGCAGCCCACCATCTTCCAAAACAAGAAGAGGGTCCTGCTGGGAGAAACCGGCAAAGAGAAGCTCCCTCGCTACTACAAGAACATCGGCCTGGGGTTCAAGACGCCCAAGGAGGCCATTGATGGCACCTACATTGACAAGAAATGCCCCTTTACCGGTAATGTCTCCATCCGAGGGCGCATCTTGTCCGGCGTGGTGACCAAGATGAAGATGCAGAGAACCACTGTCATCCGCCGAGACTACCTCCACTACATCCGGAAGTACAACCGCTCCGAGAAGCGCCACAAGAACATGTCCGTGCACCTGTCCCCCTGCTTCAGAGATGTCCAGATCGGCGACATCGTCACCGTGGGTGAGTGCCGGCCCCTGAGCAAGACCGTGCTCTTCAATGTGCTCAAGGTCACCAAGGCCGCCGGCACCACGAAGCAGTTCCAGAAGTTCTGAGCTGCCTGCCCGCCCCCCCAACCAAATAAAGTTATTTTCTCAGTCAAAAAAAAAAAAACTCTAGGAAGCCAGACCAGTGCCTGGGCCTCCCTGGGCCTCAGCTTCTTCATCTGTAAAGTGAGCTGACAAGACTACCTACCACGCAAGGTCACGGCAAGGTTAAATGAGTTCCCATAAGAAGAGCCAGGCAGAACAGTGAACACTCTAACGGTTAGTGACTACGGTCACAGGGCTCAAGAAAAACTGGGGTCTGAAAAGGCTATCTTTCCTGTTTGTATCCCCTGCCTTTGGCTGCACAATAGCGTGGCTCTGGGAAGCAATTTGGGGTGCATTTGGGGCTATTTTCTGGCCCCATCATACCAATTTCCTCTCTCCGTCCCCAAAGCTCGCTCCACTCACATTTCCTCTCAGCACGCACTGCCAAGTGCACAACCCTTCTGCTGCCAAATCCCAGAAGCTTTTAATAGTATTATTACCGTGATTTCATGTTATCATGGGAATAGTTCCATTTTCACTTAAAAACTAGAATGCAGCAACACCCTCCCTATGGCCACAGGTTTTAACTGTTTAAACCCAAAGCGTACATGTCTCTCATTTCCCCTGCCCCTGTTCGGGTATCAGGGAACTCCAGACTGATTCAATTTTGCTCAAGCACTCTCAGCGGTATACGTGGGAGCTCCCCAGATTCTCCCAGAATGGAAAAGACTTTGCTAACCTGGCCAACAGTTCTCAAATCCATACCCGCTCAACTGGGCAGCATTTTCCATGTAATTGCCTCTTCCTCCCGAGCAGAAAGCCACATGCGATCTATAGGCTCCAGGGCTGTATGGCCAGCAGAGGAGGGGGCTGAGGGAGTTTCCCGGGGGGTGGGGGAGTGGGGGAGCCTGCGGAAGTCAATGACTGAGGCTGAGCCCGGCCCCAGTCACTTCACACTGAGTGCCGCGTGGCTTTATCTGAAGAACCAGAAGACGAGGTTAACTTCTCCCCGAGAAACCTTTCTAGGTCTGACTTCCTTTGAGCAAGATAAGAGTCTGTCATCATCCCGCAAGCATCCCCTCTAGTTTGGGTATTATCAGGGCAGTAAGTTAATGTCCTGATACAACCTCAGGAGATAAGCTATAGCCCAAAGGAGGTGTGTGTGTGTGTGTGTGTGTGTGTGTGTCAGTCATAACAGCTGCAGCCTCTGCTAATCGCAACAAAGTGTGGTTGGGCCACGCTGTCACAGAATTCACGGCAAAGCAATACAATCCAGGTTGACCTTTAATTACCTGATGTTAAAGGATAGTCAGGCAAGCCCATTACGAAAATGATATAGCTGGAATTCCATCAAAACCCGCCCATGAATTTCTCCCACTCAACAATGGTGCTGGACGCATCTGGAATGCAGCTATTACAAAGCTGGAATTTCAGCAGGGCTCATGAGGCAAGCTTTTGTTAAGATAGCATCATGTATAACCCCGCTGCTATGCTATATTTCTCCATTTTCTCCTCTGGGAGGCTGTGTTTCACAATGCTGACCTCACAGCCCGTTCCTCCAATCCAAAGTCTTTATGATGAATAACAAATGAGTAAGAAGCCCAGGAATTCAGGGGGAGTGAAGGTAAAGGCAGCTCTAGATATTGTTTTTACCATAAAAGCTCTAACAGGAAGTTCAGAAGAGTTTCCTAAGGCTTAACACGAACCATGCTAAGACGTAATTCTTTAACCATCCTCCTAAGACTAGCTTCCTCTAAAAATCGGATTTAGGGGACTTTAGAAATGCTGAGGTTTTTACTGATTTTTTTCCTTAAGATGTGCAATTCGTCCCTTTCTCTATTAGGCCCACATCCCAGGAATTTAAAAATGTCGTTTTGGAAAGCTATACACACACAGAGTAAGGAACCTAGAGCTGGCCATTCCCGAGAGCCCCCTGAGCTGGGCCCAGGGACACCGGCTGTGTCTGCCTGCACCTCAGCAGTAGGAGTGGAGGCTGTTTATGACCTCTGGGTCCCTACAGAGCATACATCACTGTGTACTTACGTCGCTCTTTCTGAACTTGGCTTTCAAGCTCTTCATGTTCAGTCCATTCAGCTTCCAAAGCTCTAGGGGAGACTGCTCAACACCTACGAGAGAGAAAGAAAGAGATCAAGGATCAAGGTTCAAGGTTTCCAATGTGGTCAAATAGCCCCACCTCCTAAGGAGATACTCCCTCCTGAAGGGATACTCCCTCTGGAGAGGATACTCCCTCCTGAGGGGACTACAACTTTGCACCGTGTGCAGGAGTTTGGGGCTGAGTTAGGAAGGCAGGCGGAGCTAAGACGTGGGGAAGGGCATGTTTCCACCCATGACAGACTACTTACTCCCCGGAACCTTCTGACATTTTCAAGTGAACCAAATCTTGACATGTTACCCAACTTCCCAAACATTAAGAGGAGAACAACTTTAACTACTCAGCTGTCATTGTACAACACCCAGTATCTGTAGGGAGAAGTAATTCCTCCACACCCTCCGTGTGATCACTACACCATCCACCGCCTTTCGAGGGGTCACCACAGTGCAGACCGATAAGGACGATAAGGATGTAGTGGTTCATACCCCAGATGCCACGCATTCCCTGTTTATTCTCCTCAGTGTGGTTTCCCCCCTCACAGGGCCATCAGCAAAAAATGCCAGGAACAACAAAACCTCCCTCAGCAAATACCTCGCCCCTCAGGAGGCCATTTGAAACAACGGAAAAAAAGACTCCCCAGGGCCTTGTGGGGACCCAGCCATTACCACTTGGAGCTGAAAAGGTCTTAAAAATCCCTTTATTTCAGAGGGTCTGTGGTCCCTGGAAAGTGAATGTAATTTTCTTAAGTATGTATGTACTTTTTTCAGGGAAGAAAAGAGTTTTCATCTGAGACTCTGCAGGGGGGGTTGTCACCTTCAAAAGTTAAGACCATAGATGGGCTCTAAGCTCCTTGTTCTCCAGAAGTAGAGCCTGGGAGAAGGCAGGAAACTTGCCACAGCCCACTTGTGCTAGAACTCAGGACCAGACGCCAAGGTCTGCTCGCTGAACGCTTTTTCTGCTACCCTCTCACTTTAAAACTAACACTGAGAAACAGAATCCTGTGCTAAAATATAGTCTAGGTTTTATGAAACGTGGAAAATGCACAACGTGTGGAACCTTTGCGTTTAGGTCAAAATGGCAAGGAAATCTGTGTGCAGATTCCCATCAATGTGGTCATGAGCGCTCTACGAATGTCACTTCAAGCCTCAACTGTCTGCAAGTGAGAGCAGGTGAACCTCACCAGCCCTATCCATCCGAGAACTAAGGAAAGGTCGTCAAATGGTTACTACAGCTGGCCACTGTGTCTCTAAAGCTTCACAAGGTTGTCTCTTGTTCCTCCACTGTCCTTATCGTGCTGGACCAGACTGCTCTGTGGAGGCAGAGGGGGGAAATGCAAGCAGCTGAATGGCTGTACTCATCTCTCCTTCGTGTCCACCTCACTGCCATTCAGCAGAGTCTATGGATGAATGGTATGAACTCAGTCATCACAAAGCACTTCAATGACACTCTTCTGGAGGTCAATCAGCCTCCCTGTGGTCCCATTCCCCTCTACCGCTCTTGGTAGGTAGGAGTGACAAAATGCACGTTGCCTTGGGAACTGTACCCACTCTAATTACACCTTGGTAATTGCCAGGTATGTCACCACGGAGAAGGCGGGACTGGTATGTGTACAGCAAAGTGCAAATTCGGGGACTGTGTTTCTCAAGGTTGGCCCCTAATTAATCGGAATCAGAAGGACCTGGGGACAAGTTGCTGAATACAAAACACTAGTCCACATCCCATGCAAACTGAAGCTCAGGGAGCAGGGCTCAGGAATTTACTTGGTTCAATCTTTTGGGCACTGACGTTGGAGAACCTAGGATTGAGGTAGATACACAGGGAATGGAATACACTTGTCTGAATCGCACTGATGTATAAACAGCCCTTTTTCAAGCCAAAACAAACCACCTTCGGATGAATGCAAGTGGAAGTAATGATAATCAGATGGTCCCAAGCTGCTATTGGCTCATGGTCCTCCACCCACTACAGCTAGAAAATGGAAATCATCCTTGGAGTTCAAGTTCTTCCACCCTCTAGACAAAGTGCTAATAACCAAAGAACGAGGCCAAATCCATGCAACAGAAAAGGGAGAGAAGAGAGGCCACGGCTTGGATAACCCACAAACTGTGTAGCCCACTAAGGCAGAAACCCCCAAAGCACTCCTTCAGTCATGGTGGGGAAGACTTCTGTGTGAGGTCATGGAGGGTTTTCACAGGTGTTGTGCTAGTTTTGTATGTGTGTGCTTGTTTTTGGCTTCACTGTTTATTAAAGCATGCCAGTGAGGAGTACGCAAACTCTTATTTGAAGAAACTTAAATAAACAAAGCAACTAATTCCCAAAATTCCCAGGGGAAGAAATTCTTTGTGAAATGGTTGTCTTTCTGGAATCATGGCTCTGGGTATGAGATAGCTGGGTGGTCCATGGGCAGAACTTCAGGATGATAGAGACAGGGGTCAAGGGAAATCTATAGGAGAGTAACTTCAAAAATAAGAATGGTGGCTGGGGGTAACTGAAGTTAGGAATAGATCACTGCTTTCCTGGTATTCGTAAAAGACTCTAACACATGGAGACATGACCAGAAGGACGTAATCTGCCCCTGAAAAGATGTTGGGCTCCCTCTGCCTCAGCATCTCTTCCTCCCCAAGAAGACCTACAAGTAAATGAGGGGCTTCCTGCATTCCTTGAGTCAGCTGGAACCTCACAGCTCCAATTCCCAAATCCAAAGCCCAAACTGGGCTACCGGCTCTCATGAGTAAGTTGACATCCATCAATTCATTAGCAAGGCTCCCCTACTAGCAGTCTTTGGGAATGCCACTTAATCAAGATGCTTCATTCAAAAGAGATGCAGTGATGTTGAAGAAACTGCTCAGCAGCCTAGTCTGGACAGTACAAAAAGAGGATGAAGTGTTACACCTACCTGGGCAAAGTTGAACTAAATTCTTCCATTTCAAGCAGAATAAAGCACTTCCACCCACTGAGCAGGAACATTAGACAGTTTACTTCCTGCTCAGGCCAAAATAAGTCACTGGAACATGGCTTCCATCGTTGGTCACCAGTCATCACGTGACACTGAGTCAGCCGTGCTTGCGACCACCAGGATGGAGCAGTGCAGAGGTGCAAGCCTGGGTGCCTTCTCATCTGAGAAACTGGGTCCCACAAACAGGCTTTACTGATAATCCATTTTTCCTTTAAAAATAATCTAGCTCGTAATCAAAGCTTTACATGAACTATCCTTATCTGATGTAAGTCAAGCCTGAATCAAAAAACCTTGCTATTAGCCTACTGAGCTTCATTATAAACTAGTAAGTGAGAGTTTGTTGAGTACTACAAGTAACTTATAATGGATATGGGGTTTCCTTTTGGGGTAATGAGGGCCACACAACCTGTGATCATACCAAAACCATTCAATTGTACAAGTCAAGTAGGTGAATTGAATAGGATGTAAATTATATCTCAAAAAAAAGCTGTTTGCTTTTTCTAATAGATTAATAATCTCGATTACCTTCCTTAGAGTTAGGAAAATTCCAGGTTAGAAACCTCGGCACTGATTGAAAAGAAACTTTAAAGGAGCAAAGATGAACAATAACGCCCTTCCCACTAATAAGTGGTTGCTCCTAGTATTTCTTCCTTTCACTATTTCTATACCACAGTGCACCCCTGATGGAAGTGGTTAGGAAGAGAGTTCCTCTTGCATCTTCAGACTACATCCCCCCGCCACTCACACCCCCATATATGACCCAAGGATTATTTTTAAGGCCAGGCTGCCAATTATTCAGCACTGAGGGTTCTCTGGGGGGCCCGGCCAGGTATTCTGATCCTGTCATCAGAGGTGAGGCTCAGGAGTCTGTAATTTTTTGTTTTAACTCCTCGGTGATTTAGATGCTCATCTAGATTGGGGGAACAACTGTCCTAGACACAATACTATACCCATAACTGGCACTTCATTAAAAAATAACGTAGAGACATTGTACCAATAGATATGATAGATCAACATCTTTGAGCATTGACTTTGCTCTACTCTTTCACAATATTGGGGGGCGGGGAGTTGGAAGGGGAGCCCTCCACACTCTAAATTCTAGGACAGCAACTAGCTGGTTCCCCATGGCTACGAGGGACCAGTACTAACTGGCAAAGGCAAATGGTAGCTCTGCATTTTACTGAATCACAAGCTTCTGTTAGCATCCATCTGAAAGGAGTCAAGGGCAGTGAAGTCCCTGTGACCATGCAGCACTGGGGGGAGAAGAGGCACTGCCAACGTCCTCCCACTAGCTCATCCTTCCACCCTGGGACTGGGAACACTTCTCCGGAGTCCTCAGCAACACCAGGACACTCACGGGCGCCCCACACAGGCTCCTTCGTTAATGCATAAAGAGATCCAGTCACAGTGTCACAGACGGCAGTACTTCATCTTTTCTTATGGCTGAGTAGTATGTCATTGTATACATACTGAGAGGCCAGGTCATTATGACCACCCCATCAGTATTTCATTGGGCCATCTTCTGCCTTCAGTACTGCAGCAATTCTTCTAGGCATTGACTCCACGAGATGTCGAAAGGTGATGCGAGGAATCTGACACCATGCCTGATGAATAGCACTGTCCGGTTCTGTGAGATTTGGTGGCTGTGGAACCAGCTGCCTGATGGCTCCTTTAACTTCCTCCCACAAATGCTCAATTAGATTGAGATCTGGTGATTGTGGGGGCCACCTAAGCAAGGTGAAGTCTCCCTCATATTCTTGAAACCACTCCTGCACAATACATGCACCATGGCATGGCGCATTGTCTTGTTGGAAGAAGCCATCTTCACTGGGATACGCCATCAACATGATAGGATGAACTTGATCACTCATGATACTTAGGTGTGTTGTGCTATTCAGATGTTTATAATGGTCTGGCCCTCTAGCAACTTCAGCGGGAAATTACAGCTAATTTGCCTCTAAATGTCAGGTGGTCATAATAATCTGGCCACTCAGTGTATATGTCATTGTATGTATTCCACTGTATATATGCATTTAAACACGTACAAACATTTAGGTTATGGAACAATGGGCAGGCAGTATGGAGGATGTGAATAGAGACCAAGGATCTGAGAAGAAAATGACACAAAAACTATCTAATAATTAGCTGCCAGATAATACAGAAATTGGAAGAGTATACATCTTTGGCGGCTGGGAAAAAAACAGAGAAGTCTTCACAGCAGGGGTGGGGGCCTCCCTAGCCGTAAAGCAAACACTGATGGGAGAAGGGCATCATGTCAGTCCCCTCCCACAAGAGGGGACGTGCCCATCTCAGACTGTCCAGGCAAGGGTCAGACCCCTGTGCAGTCTTGTTAAGCCATCCTCTAGAAGCTTCTCTCAGGAGGTTGAGTAGAGGTGGTGGGAATCACTGCACAGTTCTCTTCAAAGAAAAACCCTCCCCCAACCTGCACACACTCTGGCCCTTTCTTAGACCCTGCGTGTGAGCGAGGCCAGGAGCCCCGCTAGCAGTTTGCTCAGCAAATCTGAAAATGCGCAGCTCTGTCTGTGTGCTCTGGAATGATGGGTCTTCAAGATTTTCACTTTGCTTTCATTTCTCTAGCCCTAGGGTGCTGGCCGTTGGCGTATAATCAATAAGTGTTTCATGCATTAACGTGTGAGACAAAGATTGGGTTGGGACCCTGGGTGGCCTTTAGACCTCACCTTGGACCTCCCCAAGACTGTCTTCGCCAAGTGCACTGGGTTAGCTACACTGGATCTAAGTAAATGCAACATAATGATTATTTTTTACCACATACATACAAAGCTCTAAAGGAGTTAGAAATAAGTAAATAAAAGCCCAACTCATAGGGCCTACGAAGTCTTACCCAGTGGCCCCTCCTTCCTCTCTCACTGCTGGGCTCCTCCTGCATCATCACCTCCCCCCACACACTGAGCTGAGCCACCGGAGCGGACCATTTTGAATAATGGAATGTGAGAGTCAGCAGAGAGCAGGGACCCTCAAACAGAAACCCTAGGGGTCAAAAGGTACCAACCTCCAGCTACAAAACAAGCCGTGTACAGCTTGGCGACCGCAGTTAACAATACTGTGCTGCATATCTGAAAGTGGCTAAGAGAGATCTTTTTTTATCTTTACTGTTTAAAGTATTACACATGTCCCCCTTTTTCTCCCATTGACCACTTCCAGCCCCCCCCCCAGGGGTCCATCACCCAATGTCTGTGCCCGAGGGTGAGGCATACAGTTCTTTGGTTGATCACCTCCCGCCCACCCACTCTCTGCCTTCCCTCTGAGATTTGACCATCTGTTCCATGCTTCTAGGTCTCTGGATCTATGTTGTTCATTAGATTCCACGTATGAGTGAGATCATGTGATACTTGTCTTTCTCACTGGCTTATTTCACTTAGCATAATACTAAGCGAGTAGATCTTAAAAGTTCTCATCACAAGAAAAAAATTCTGCAACTATGTGAGGTGAGGGATGTCACCTAGACTCACTATGTTGACCATTTTACAATATATACAAATATCAAATCACTATGCAGCACACCTGAAACTAGATGTATAATATACCAATAAAATATTATATATCATTTTTACCTCAATTTCTAAAAACTATTTAGCAATTGAAATTGACTATAGAATTTTTTATACTAAAGACTAATCAGAAAAGTCATAGCTTTTATCCAGAGGCAAAGAATTCACTTAATAAATTTTAAAGAGATGTGGGACATAAGACAGAGCTGTTCTATGGTTACACCTTGGAAGGCTATTTGCTCAGCAAACCAGATACACATGAATAAATGAATGGATGGATGAATAAACACACCAGTAAACTCTGCTGAGCATTCATGATGGGATGGGTGCTTTCACAGATGTGAAACTAAGGAGGAGGTGTGTTCAAGATTTCCTAAAAGATAAAGAAGAGAAAGGTAAAGGGGGAGAAAAGATAGAAGCAGTAGCTTCATTTTGTCAGTGAATCCTTTCTAAAACACTCTAACCATTTTTCTTTCTTTTATTTTCTTTTTTTGGCAAAGAAACGGCCACATTCTTTGAAAGCAGCAAGTGTCAATCAGATATTGCATCATCATAATCGTGGAGTAAAACTCTCTTGAGAACACCAGTCTTCCTCCCTAGATTCAGAACTTGCCATTAGCCAGGGGATGACATTTCTCTTGAGAAACAAACACATCCTTCTTTAAAGAGTAAGTCCTGCCATCCACCAGGACCGATCCTGGCCCGTAAAGCAGTCAGAGCCACGAGCGCCATGAAAAAATCAGCCCAGGAACTGGCAGCACTGCTATCTGATCTGTCAAATGTGCTGCTCACAGGCTCCAATCAGCCTACCAGAGCAGAGCCCTATGGTTACCTCCTGCCCTAAACCCATCCCATTTCACAAGGCCCGGGCTTAATCAAACAAGCTACCTCTGGAATATAAAAGTCACCCCAGGCCTAAGGAATGCCACATGATAACCCGCTCTGGTTATTTTAAAGATGAGCTCTAAAAGGTGCCTTCTCTTTCCACATCTTCTGATGTCTACGTGAATGCACCATCTAACCTAACCGCAGAAGAGTAGCTGCCCTGCCGATACCTACATCAACCCCAAACAGCTTCTTCCTTCCAAGGCCACTCCGTGGGTTTCCCCTACCCTGAGACCCAAGAGAACACATCAGTTTTAGAAATGCAGGTCCAACCAATCCCCAAACATTACTGGTGAAAGTTAACAATGTGGAAGCAAAAAGTCACCGAGGAAAGCATAGTAGCGGTTTCCAAGAAGTTCCGCAGAAATTCACCATCTAACCCAGCAACTCCACACCGTCGTATCTTGCCAGGAGAAATGAAAACATGATGTCCACGCAAACATTTGTACATGGATGTTTACAAACTAGCACTATTCATAACTGACCACAGTGGCCACTACAGAAAGATCCGCCAGCTAGGTAAAGGTGACGTGGCATTTCCATGCAGTGGAATGGCATCCCGCACTAAAAGGGACGGAAACACCAATAGATACTGCAACATGCATGGAGCTCAACCACGGAGCTAAGTGAAGGGCAGACACAAAAGACCAGACTGAAAGATTCCATTCAGGAGACACATCCCGACCAGGCAAATGTATAGAGACAGGAAGTAGGTAGGGGCTGTCTAGGGCTGGGAATGGTAACAGAGAGATTGCAAATGGGCACGAGGAAATTTTGGGAAAGAAGTGTTTTAAAACCAGATTGGGGTTTCAACAATAAAGATAAATAAAAAAATATGTTAGCTCTAAACACACACACACACACACACACACACACACACACACGCTAGATTGTAGGGGTGATTACACAACTCTGTAGATTTCCTAAAAATAATAAAATTGGTGAATTTCTGGAATGTAAATCATACCTCAAAGAAGCTGTTTTTTAGAAGATCAAATACAGAAAGAGAAAAGATCACATGCCACGTTGTGAAGGGGATGAAAAACATCTTTGGAGCGAGGTGCTAGGCCCATTGACGACGATAGACTGGATTGCCAAACATCTGCCTACTGAGGGTCACTTGAACTCCCCACCTTCTGGAATGCTGCAGATGTCCTTCGCCATGATCACAGCGGTTCTGCTTGGCCTGCTGACTCTCTTTACCCGATCACCCAGTATCTCAAATAGTTTTTAGAATAAGAGAGAAGTCACTGAAATAGACTCTGGGAACTCTGCTGCCCTAGGAACATGAGGGAGTGGATGGAGGACACAAAATTATTTCTGCTGCCCCATCCCAACCTACTGTGTTTGGATGTCACTCAATTACCATGTGTTTCCACATAAGCATGTGTCTTGCCCCCAGGCCAGCTGAGAGGGGCAGCTTGCTGGCTGCGAGGCAGGTCTCCTCATCTCTGTTCCTGTCTGATCTCAGCCTGCATGCTGGGGCAGACCCAGGCTGTTTGGGTTGATCCTCAGTGCCCACCACCTTCTGATAACTGTACTTCCTTCTGTTAGAAAACTATGTATCCTCCCACCCCCACCCCCACTCCAAGATTCCGACGGTAGCTGTCTCCTCAGAGATGGGCTGTCCCCTGAGAGAAGGCCATTCAGAGACTCCCTGGGATTTTTGGAGTTGGGAGGCAGAAGGGGGAGATGGTGGGGGGGACAGAAAAGGAAAGGAGAGAGAGGAGAATGGAAGGGGACAAGGGAGGAGGGGTAAGAGGCAGAGAAGGGCAAAGCCTTCCTCTCTGGTGGAGAAACTGGGAAATGTGGGCCTGGCAGCTGCCCAAACCTGTGCAGAGGGCTGGTTTGAAAGAGGGCACCCGGGAGGCTGACTCCAGGCTCTGCTGTGGGCAGTCCAGGCTCTGGGGTCACATAACGAAGGTAAAACCCTTCTCCCTTAGCTCCTTCACGCTGAGTTCCTGTCACCTGTAACCTAAGAGGCCTGGCAGGTCCTCGGAACCTTCTCCCGGACACAGGCTTGCTCAGGCCGGCATCTCAGCATCTCAGCTCTCGGCAGGAGGGGAGCCTGGACCCAGCGCATCTCTAACATCGGCGCTACATTCACTTCCTGAACCTACAAAAGTGAAGCGCACTCTCTGCAGCCCACCTGGGATGGACAGGAAGGACGACCTGCAGTGCCCTCTGAGCCTGCAGGGTAGGGAGGCTTATTCTTCATTCATCTGTTTGTCCCCTCGCTGCTCCTGGATCTATTCCGCCTGGACCTCATGCCCTGGTCCCCACCACCTCCAATCGCTCATCCGCGATTCAGCTCTATCATTGCAGCCAGCGCAGGAGCCCTGGCCAGACCCTGGGGGTCTTCTGGGCCATTTGCATTCTGACAGCTCCATGCTGCCCCCTTTGCCTCTCCTGCAGGAACCAGCCCACAATGAATCCAACTGCAATTCTCGAGATGAAGAGGGTTAGACTATTGTAAAACCTTCCAGAAAGAACAGCCACGGTGACAGCTGGGTCCACATGGAGTCAGGGTGGACCGTCCGTCCTCTGCTCCCCAGGGGACTGGCTCCACAGAGCTGAGGGGGATGAGGAAGCTACTGCAGGAGGAGCTGAGGCTAAGGATGAAGAAGGGAAACCCTCAGGATAGGAGGAAACAAAGAGATGTCGGGTGCTAGGGATCATCTGGACCAGGAGGCCTCAAGGCCCAGTTATAATCCTCTGGGCAGTTAATCCTTGAATAGCCCTGAAGATGTGATATGCAAACCCTGCTGTCACTCGCCCTAACTTATTCTACACAAGACACCTGGAAGAGAAGCCTAACACGCTGGCTCAGACAAGGCATCGCTCCCCGGGGCTGTGCCAGCCTGGATCTGCCATGCTGTCGCCCTGGCAGTGCCAATGGAGAGCCCTTCAGATCTTTTCCCTCTAGAAGGCCCCAGCTGCCCAGGCCTGTGCTCCACGGGGGCTTAGAGTCGCCCGCCCAGGGAAGACAAACCCCTGAGCTGATGCCCTGGACCACTTTCTGTGTGCAGGAGTCAGAAGCAAAGCACATTAACATGAAGGATGGGAAGGTTTCATTAACAGGAATGAAGATTTACTATGCTCCTCCCGTTCCCCACACACATCCACACACACCTGGCACCTGATGCCAGGAGGGTTTACAGGGTAAAAATAGCACAGCTTCTCAAGACCTGGCAACTGAAGAAGAAAGGTAAGATACCTATCCTGCTTTAATTGCTCACATGCTCTGAATACCAACCATGAGGCACACAGACATGTGGACCACACACAACCCCTGTCTGCAAAAACCAGTTTCACTTAAAAAAAAAAAATAAAGAAAAAGTTCATGTAGATTACGTGTACAAAAGCAGAGATACAGATCTATAAACCAAAACCACAAATGTCCATTATGCCATGTAATCAGTCTGTGATGAAGTTATTGTGTTTCTCTAAAGAAATGCTTAAAGCTGTGAGCAAAGTCCCTGATAACTGAGGAAAGACACAGGGAAACTTATCAAATGTGCATTTACTGAGGGCATTCTGGGTTTCAGGTGGTCCTGGCTTCCAAGACTGACAAGGTGACATGTTACTTAGACTGATGCTGTCCAATATGACAGTCATTAGCCACATGCGAACTGTGACCAGCCATTAGCCACATGAGAACTGTGAAGGAGCCATTAGCCACATTCGTTCTGTAATCAGCCATTACCCACATGTGAACTGTGACCAGCCATTAGCCACATGCGAACTCTGAAGGAGCCATTAGCCACATGCGAACTGTGACTAGCCATTAGCCACATGTGAACGGTGACCAGCCATTAGCCACATGCGAACTCTGAAGGAGCCATTAGCCACATGCGAACTGTGACCAGCCATTAGCCACATGTAAACGGTGACCAGCACAAAGTGACAAGTTCTGTAAGTAGAAAATACACAGTGATTTGAAAGACTTACTATAAAAAAAGAATGTCAACTACAACACTGATCAGTTTTCTATTAAGTACATGTTGATAATATTTTGGATCTACTAGGTAAAATAAAACATATTACAACTAGAGGCTCAGTGCACAAAAATTTGTGCACTCGGGCGGGGGGGAGGGGTGGGCCCTCAGCCCGGCCTGTGCCCTCTCGCAGTCTGGGACCCCTTGGGGGATGTCCACCTGCTGGCATGCCTGGCCAGCCTGGGTGAGGGGATGATGGCCATTTCAGGCTTCCCACAATCCCTTCAGGGTTCGGGTCCCTACTGGGGTGCCTGGCTGGAAGCAGGTATCTGGGATTTATTTAACTTCTATAATTGAAACTTTGTTGCCTTGGTCCCCTGCTAGAAGCCT
>PVJC01013746.1:0-37512 GCA_004026665.1 Murina feae
CATCCCCCAGCCGTGGCTGCTGGCCCAGGCCTCCCTCCCTTCCCCCAGCCAGCCCCACCCTCTGGTCGAACTCCCAGACCACTCCCAGTCAAGGGGACCATTTGCATATATAGGATGATAGACATACTTGAACGTTTTGACGCCGTGATTATCACGTCTAGTAGCACAGGTAAAAAAAAAAAATGCCAATTTTCTTTAAAAAAATTTTTTTTTAGAGAACACTAATTATCTTACCGCTGACAGACAACATTACCCCTATGGCGTTCCGCCTCCATCCAATCCCGAGTGTGGAGGGAAAGATTTTGGCAAACGAGATCAGAGTCAGCTTCGGAGAGCTGGTCTCTGCTTCCCGCTTCCCTGTGGACTAGAGCCAACAAGACATCCCCCCGAGAAGATGCGTTTCCAGCCAGCGGATGCGTTTGTGATTCGATGGTCTGGCCCAGGAGACTGAGAGTGTACATGCAATGCCTTTTCGAATCTGAGGCTGGAGACAGCTGCCAGGGAATAGGGTCCCGCAGGTGGTGGCCCCAGACCCGAGGGTGCCAGGCGAGGAGAGCACCCTGCTCGCGCCTGGGCTCTGGCCTGGCACCCCGTCCGCCTTTTGCTAAATGCACAGCGGATCCCTGTGTCCCGTGCCCTTTACTGAGCTGGGGGAGCCCCAGAGCAAGCAGTATCCACAGCTCCCCAAGTTCATGTCCGCAGGCTCGGGGGAGCCACCCGGTTGCTTTCAGCCACATGAAAGGAAGTCACGTTCTTTTGTTCTCCGTGGTGAAGTGGCTGACGTCACGGGGCGAGTGAAACGTGGTTTAGAAGAAACTGTGTCTGACTGATGAACGGATTTTGCTGAAAATCTGGTAAAACCCTCCCTTCACCTCCCTGCCACTCCCAGTACATGTCTGTCCAAGTCATGTCTTCTCCGAGTTTTTCTTGCAGCTAAACTCATCAGAGGGGGGCATTATTGCTTCTTTATTTTTCTTTTAAATACAAGAGGGTTTGTTTTTTTTCCTTCTTACTTTCTGGGAGACAGGAGAGAAGGGACGCTAATATGAGAGCTGGCCGGGAGCTGCTTTCGCTCTCAGCCTATCCTCTTTGCCAGCTAATGAGACAAATCACAGGCTCCATAAAAACTTAAACAGCAGCTGCTTCATTTTCTCCCTCTCCAGCTTTAAAGCGATGACAACCTCGTTTTCAGGCGGCTCAAGGTGTGACGGGCCGGGCCTGCAGGAGCCCAGGGTTCTTCGGGGTAACCGGTAGCATATGGTTTTTCCAGAGGGGCTGGGAGGACATCTTTTAAGCACCACATTCATGAACCGGACCATTAGCGGTGCAAATGGAGCACGTGATTCCCGCTCACCCATTTGGCCGCTAATGAAAAGGACCTGGCAGGGGGAGGCACGACTGGCGCTCCTCGCTGGAATAATAGCCGAGAGATGAAATTAGAAAAACGAATCGAGCTTAGAGGCAATTAGCCGGCAGCTGACTCCTGGAGCAGAAAGTTCTGTGCTGTTGTTTCGGCAGTAAGAACAAGAGACACAGTCCAAGCCCCAGGTCCCCTCCATCCTTTCTCCTGGTTTCCTTCCTGACTAGGAATGATAGCACAGTCTGGGGGTGGGGACGGGAGAAAGACACGGGGGCGTCTGTGTTATCGAGGTTCGGAGAGTTTATGAGATTTTGCAAGAACACGAAACAAGAACAGAAAAACCTGAGCCTGTTCCTCAGCCAACGAGTATGTGTTGGGGTTTTTTTTTTCTTTGCATTCCTCCTCAGTGGCCTCATTCCTGTATCTGAGTGCCCACCAACTCTACCCTCATCACTGCTGTAATGCGGGCTTTTATTAATCCTCACCTGAGGGTATTTATTTTTATTGATTTTTAGAGAGAATGGAAGGGAGAGAGGGAGAGAGAGAGAAACGTCAATGTGAGAGAGACCCATCAGTTGGTTGTCTCCCACACAGGCACACCCCATTGGGGTCCCAGGGGGATTGGACCTACAACCCAGGTACATGCCCTTGACCGGAATCGAACCTGGGACCTTTCAGTCCATAGGCCGATACTCTAGCCCCTGAGCCAAACTGGTCAGGGCCTTTTTGTGTATTTTTTAAAAAGGATCATGCTATAATATACTTCTTATATATATATTTTTTTAGTTAAGTAAAAAAAATGTCATAATCATTAACATTCAATGCTAATAATCGATGCATGAACTATGTTGTGGCTTTGACCAAAGACAGCCCACTCCTAGCGGGACAGAGCAGAAATGGTGGTGACTGGAGTATCCGAACACATTTTTTAAATTTTTTAAATATATTTTTATTGATTTCAGAGTGGAAGGGAGAGAGAGAGAAACATCCATGATGAGAGAGAATCATTGGTCAGCTGCCTCCTGCACTCCCGCACTGGGGATCAAGCCTGCAACCTGGGCATGTGCCCCAACCGGGAATCAAACTGTGACCTCCTGGTTCATAGGTCGACACTCAACCACTGAGCCACACTGGCCGGGATGAGCACATTTTGTATGGTGACTTTGTATGTATAGGTGATGGAAGCTAGGTTTGCCTTGAGCTGATGATCTTTAAAAGAAAGAAACAAACAGAGCCTTGAACTCTTCGCTCCTTGACTAAGTGTCCACTGATGCCTGCCTGCTACTGGAACAGAAGGTCATCTCGGTGGTGACCGGAGACAGTCCTGGTGCAGGACCCTGCCCTGCGTCAGCGGTGGCTTCTTTCCCGTGTTCTGCTTCCCGTGGAACCTTGCTCTTCCTCCCGGTCCCCAAACCCCGGGGAAGTCCGGGTGGCCCTTGAGAATGTGACACCCGTGATGGGGATGCCGGTGTGTGAATGAACCACCGCGGGGAGGGAATGCGCGGGATTCCTGATGCGACGGCTGTGAGGTCAGGACCGTTCATGAGCGGTCGGATGCTCATAGCCCGACTGTGAGGATGGATCCTCCCAGCCCGTCCTGTTGGTCTCTCGGGGCTGTTCTGTGGCGGAGCTGAGATCCCACATGTAAAACGCTCTGAACTGTCGAGCTCCTACACGTTGGCGTGGCTCACAGAAAAGAAAGGGAATCGGAGTTCTGTTTCAAAACAGCAAATAGCCATTTCTGGGAGTTTTGGTTGGTTTGTAGCCATCCACGAATTGTCTTCCGGCTGCTTCCGTGTGTTTGTGATTTGGGAGGTTGTTATCAAATTTTTTTTTTTTTAAATCAGAAAGAGCCTAGAAGTTCTGGGGTTGAAACGTGGAAGGGAGCTGAGAAATCACCCCGTGGCCTTGTTTAGAGATAAGATGCAAAAAC
Source organism: Murina feae (assembly GCA_004026665.1). NCBI lineage: Eukaryota > Metazoa > Chordata > Mammalia > Chiroptera > Vespertilionidae > Murina > Murina feae. The sequence continues at coordinate 3,294 of PVJC01013746.1, forward strand.
CCTGGGAGATGCAGTTACCTGTCCAGGGTCCCGGAGTTTAGCTAGACGGGCGAGCTCATTTGGCCCCGTAAGGATTTGCTCCAGGAAAGAACCGCATTTAAAAGGCGCGAATCTCTTCTTTTATTCATCCTTGCCTGCTGCCTTGACTCAGTGCTGTCACCCGGTAATCCTCAAGTTTATATCAAGTGGGACACGTCCAGGCCACCGTCTTCCCTTCGCTGGGAGAAGCCTCTGTTCTGTGATGAATGGCTGCCCGTGCTTGCTTTATTTGGAGCAGATAAAAAGGTTCATTCTGCTTTTCCATGTCACGCTGTCCCAATCTGGAGTGATTGCGTTCCGTTGCGGGCCATGCTTTTATGAAGCGGTATCGTGAGACCGGAGTGAAAAATCGCCTTCTGAGTTAGCATCGTTATTGGTTTTACTGGCCGTGAAACGGAGGGGAAGGATCCAGGAACGATGGGGTAATCGACGCGAATTAAATCCCCGGGGAGCTCACATGCGTCCGACGGGGGATGCCGTGACTTCCACGTCTGTGGCCCTCATCCGCTTTAATCAGGTCTCAATTATGCCATTAAGACTTATTTTTTTGCTACATTTCCTTGCTCAGATATCGCAGACTTCCTGTTCATCTCTGGTGCGTTCTTGAAACATGCAAACACGCTCGCTGTTTGGAGGGACCAGTTGCCTAACTTGATTGCCATCCAAACATCCAGGGTTGCTGTTATGTCGATAACTGATTAAGTATAATATTATCACGGTGCCATGTTCAATGTGCACTCTGGGTAATGAAGTCCAGAATACTGAGCCCTCAGCCCACATAGATAAATTCCATAGTCCCCAACTCGTTGTTTTGTCTTCACAAAACTAGGTTCAAGGGGTGTCTCGTTAGTATAAATTTGTGTAATAAGTAGTTTATTGTGCTATCGGTGTGGCAGAAATATTACTATAGGAATGAGCCTGGTCTTTGCTGTATTTCCCAAGAGACACTGCTTTTGAAGTGAAAAATCTGTTTAGCCTAATAAATGGTAACAGTAATCACCTTCCCTTTCTTCCTCCAGATACCTCTTTAAAAAAAAAAAAAGAGACAACAATATTTTTATTGATTTCAGAGAGGAAGGGAGAGTAAGAAAAAGGAAGAAACATCGGGGATGAGAGAGAATCACTGATTGGCTGCCTCCTGCACGCTCCCACTGGGCATTGAGCCTGCAACCCCAGGCATGTGCCCTGACCAGGAATCAAACCATGACTTCTAGGTTCATAGGTCAATGCTCTACCCACTGAACCACGCCAGCCGGGCCCAGATACCTCTGAGATATGTAACTGCTAATGCACTGAATGGTCCAGTACTAAGTTCACAAACAAAATCCGTTTGGAAACCTTTGATTTCCTTTGTCGAATTTTTTTGTGTTCTCTCTACTGAAAAATGTGTCTTCGTCTGGTTCTTTTTTGCTCTGAGCTCTTTCTCCGCGAATCCTCAGATTCTTGGTGTTTCCCGTTGGTTTGGTTTTGGTGTTGACTCACTGGGGCCCTGGAATGTACGTCACCTTGCCCCTGAATTGGGGGTTCTTCTGTGGAGCTTCACTGCTCGCCCTGAGAGCGGACACGGTGGGGGGAGGTTTCCAAGGGACCGGCTGCTGTCTTGGTAACAAACACTGAAGCTGTCCCTGAACTGGGAACTGTTTGCTGGCCCTCGAGTCCCCCTCTGAGCTGGGGCTGTGAGGGAGAGAAATCAGAGTTCAGTTCTCTGGGGATTTATGTTGGCAATTTCCGGTTTCACTGTTGACCAGAAGGGGCACTCGGTTGTTATTCTTATAGTCAACAGTCATTTGCAAAGACACTTAATTCTGGAGCAGGTTGCGGGGGCGGCGGGGAGGGGGGGGATAGCTTGAATATTTTTGGAAATGACAGTGGCTTTAGGAAATTAGGGGATTGACTCTCTATGACATTGTATTTTTTGGTTCTTTAGGGAACTGATTGAAAAGGAATAGCATAAGCACTTACATACATTTATTGTGCACTTACTACGTGGCCGTCATGCTTTATTTCCATCTCGTTTACATTTCACAATAGAGAAAATGAACCAATAGGAATCTCTCTCTCTCTCTCTCTCTCTCTCTCTCTCTCTCTCTCACACACACACACACACACACACACACACACACACTATAAGGAATTGGCTCATGCATTTATAGACGCTGAGAAGTTCAAGATCTACTGTTGGCCATTGGAGACCCAGGAGAGCCGATGGTGGAAGTCCCAGTCTGGGTCAAGGGAAGATGGGTGCCCCAGCTTGAAGCTAGTCAGGCAGAGAGAGCGGAGTCTCCCTTCCCCGCCTTTATTCTGTGCCAGCCCTCAACGGGTTAGCTGTGGCCCACCACACGAAGGAGGGCAGTCTGCTTTGCTCAGTCAACCACTCACGTGTTAATCTTACCCAGAAATACCCTCACGGACACCCCCGGCATACCCTTGGGTCAAATATCTGGGCACCCCATGTCCAGCCACGTTGATACAGGAGATGAACCATCACAAAGACCCGCTGTCGTCTATAAATGCTGCTCTCCGTGGAATCCAGGAGGCAGTGCGAGGGGACGCCACTTCTGAGGACGTTCAAATGGAATGTTCCATCCTCCATCTGACCCCCAACGCATACATGTTGGAAAACATTCCATGAGCTTCCTTCCCTTCTCCAAGCTGTGGCTCCTTAGATGCAGAGCAGTCACAGAATTTGAAGAGTGGGAGGGAGATGGCTCGATTTCAGGACTGCAGGATCCTGGGATGAGATTGCTCAGTAGGCAGCATGCGTGGTAACTTTCCACCCCTCTTCCCCAGCCCCGAGGCCAGCCCGCCTCCTCAGTGGACACGGTATCTGATGGGGCTGCCCATCAACATCACAGAAAGACACCCGGCGAACAGCTGCACAGAAAACGCGGCCCAGGCTGGGACCTGATCCGCTTGGGGGCCATTTGAAAAGTAGAATCGAAGCTCTTTCAAGCCCTAGAACATTCCTGTCGTGCTCGATGGCATTAGTTGTCCAGAATGAAGAATATTTTTCTTCTTCTGTCGCCCCCCTCTTTCTTCTCACTGCTTGTCCTCATTCCCCTCTTCGCCAACGGCTAGACCCCACGGCCAGCAGCACCCCGATCAGCAGCACAGGCGCAAGCGTGGACACAGAGTCAGAGGGTAACTATGGTTACGAGAAAGCAGAGACTGGGCGGCGATGTCCTTTTAAAGGGGAAGGGATTTAGAGGGAGAGTATGAATTGGATTCGCGAGGAAGCCCTGCTGTTCTCACATCCTGGTCTTCGTCATTTATTTATTAGGGCAGGGGTCCTTTTTCTGATCGTTCCGGGGCCAGATCTTCATCTTCCTCTTGACTTACCTGTTCTTCTCTGAGAGAGAACAGTTTTGTGGCCCCGAGTGGGTAAGGGTCTGTGCCCAGGACCCAGCAGTCAGCGTGGCTCCTGTGTTAGCAGGCTGTGACTGGTCAAAAAGCACGTGTTGGGGCTGGAACACAGATGTCTCAGCCGAATCCCTGGCGTACACCCACCTCTGGCCCTGCGTTGGAGAGGGAGGAGGAGAGCTGGGGTGTCTGGTGTTGTGGATTGGACGAAGGTTGTTAAAATGTGAAGAGAGCAGTCCACTCAGGTTAGGAGAAGAGAAGGTGTCTGTGCCTGGGGGAGGGGGCATAGCACACCTCCCTTGTCCCTGGAATACACAGGGGGTAGGGATGTTTGCCTGATGAGTCCAGCAGAGCACATGGTGTGTGGCTTTATCCATCCACCCACCTATCCTCCATCTACCCATCCATTTATTCATCTCTCCTTTATTCAACCATCCGTCTATTCATCCATCCATCCATCCATCATCTATCTACCCACCTATCCTCCATTGAACCATCCATTTATTCATCTCCCCTTTATTTGTCCATCCATCTGTCCATCACCCACTGACCTATCCACCCATCCTCTATCCTTCCATCCACCCCCCTATTCTTTATCCTCCTTCCCTCCCTCCTTCCCCTCTCCCTACTACCCTTCCTTCCATCCACCCTCCTTCCCTCCCTCCATTCATCCATCCATTCTTCTTTTATTAGCAGCACTTGTGGGCTGTCCACACTCACAGCACACCGAGCTAGGTGCTGAGGAGGCGAAGAATAAGAGCTGATCTCCCCCTCCCAGATTCACAGCCCAGTGAGAGAGACGGGTGAGTGGACCAGCGGTGACCGTCAGGGTGAGGAGCACCCTAAGAGGGGTGAGCCCTGGGCTAGAGTGTCTGTTTTTGGTACCTGTTCCGTGAGGATGTGTCCATTGGTTGTGTAAGAACCAAGAGGTGTGCTGCCTGCCTTCTCTCTGACAGTGCGTTCAGATCTCATGCACACGGAGGACCCTTCCTCATTCCTGGCTTCCCCACCAGCCCAGGACAGCCTTCATCTCAGCCACCGGGGCATCTCCCTCACCTCGACCTCCAGTCAGTTGACAAAAGGGGACCCGAAACTGAAATGCCTTGTACCCTGGTGCCCTCCTTGCCCCTCCAGCACCCTCATGCACTCTCAGGCCCATGGGCCTGCCCGCGGGCTTCTTGAGGTCACCCAGTAGGTCTCCAGCTTCCTTTTCCAACTCCGTTTATTCATTCAGCAGACACTGATGGAGCGCTTCCTCTGTAGGATGTTGTGAGAGATTCTGGATGCCAAGATGGGAAGGTCGCAGGACCTGCCCCTCGGAGGGCTCACAGCCCGGTATGAGGGGTGGCCCTTCTCCAACTAGTTCAGTGCAGGACACTGAGGGGCTGGCGTGGAAAATGCCCTTCAAGGAGGGGCATTGACCTTCCAGGAGGGCCTTGACCGAGGCCTGGCAGACGGGGGTGAGGGGCAGGCAGGGGTAAGGTCAGCATTCCCAGCATGCCCCCACCACACACCCGTATAGCTGTGGAGCCCACTTTCTGCTCCCCAAACATGGGCTACTTTCTGCCCTGGCTGGTGTGGCTCAATGGATAGAGCGTTGGCCTGCGGCCTGAAGGGTCCCAGGTTCGATTCCGGTCAAGGACACATGCCTGGGGTGTGGGCTTGATCCCCATTAGGGGACATGCAAGAGGCAACCAATCAATGGTTCTCTCTCGTCATCGATGCTTCGATCTCTCTTTCCCTCTCCCTTCTCTCTGAAATCAATAAAGATACATTTTTTTAAAAAAAAGTTTTTTTAAAACATGGGCTACTGCCTGGAGCACAGGCCCCCTCGCTCATGCATTCCCGTTAGAACGCCGGCGAGGCCTCCCTCCTCAGCTGCTTCTGCCCGTGGAAATCTCACCCGCCCTTCGAGGCCAGCCTGCCTCCTCCCTCCAACGACAGCATCTCGTCCCGCTGTTGAGGCAGTTCCTTTTGTTGCTCACGTGTCCTCTTCTCCCTCCTTGAAAAGCGACCCCGGTCGTGGGACTGAGACGCTAATGCGCGCCTGTGCTCCTGGCTCTCCGGTTGGTGTGGTTGGGGGGCCATGGTGCCAGGGAGAACACAGAAGCTGCCACTTACCTGGGAAGCCAGCCCCCCGGCGCTAGAATGTGTTCGGACACCTTTTCTTCTCTGTCCCGTGTAGGGTTCGATGACCTCCAGGTGTGTGCTGACCCCGGCGTCCCCGAGAATGGCTTCAGGACGCCCAGCGGAGGCGTCTTCTTCGAAGGCTCCGTCTCCCGCTATCATTGCCAGGATGGGTTCAAGCTGAAGGGCTCCACCAAGAGACTGTGTGTGAAGCATCTCAATGGCACCCTAGGATGGATCCCAAGCGACAGGTCCATCTGCGTGCAAGAAGGTAAGGTGCTTCCACCCGCCCCCCTTCCGCTGCCCATGGAAACCCCTGGCGTGGCCAGCTCGCGTTGCCATGGCTGCAGGGGTACAAGGCTGTGTGTGCTGAGGGGTCAGCACCCGGGGACGCTGTCCTCGTTGCAGATCGAGTCCTGCACGCGAACGGGAAAGCACGCGTGTGCGATGAGGGCTGGGGCACATCAGTTCATCTCAGCGTTCGAAATAATCATCTCCCCTCTCGACCTCAATGACCAGCCAATTCGTCACCATTGTTGTCGGCGCAGGAGAGAAGCTCAGGTCGCATTAGGGCTGTTTATTATTGCTCTGCCAACTCCACACTCCTGCCCAGGTTCCTCCATAAAAAGCGGAGTAGATGTATTGGGCAGAGACTATATATGATGATACAGACAATGTGTGATTCAGAGGATTAAGTCAATTACTACTTATCAGTTCTCTGATAGATGTCATTCATTTAGGGAAAGAAACTGTGATGAGCAAAGACAGGTTGACAAGGAAGACATTCTAGCAACCACCCCTCAATTTATTGGTCACGATAAGATATTCTTTTGTTTCCTTTTTTTTTTTTTTTTTTTTTTTAAAAAAGATGTATTTTTTATTGACTTCAGAGAGGAAGGGAGAGGGAGAGATAGAAACAGCAAAGATGAGAGAGAATCATTGATGGGTTGCCTCCTGCACGCCCCCTACTGGGGATCGAGCTGGAAACCATCTTCGCACTTAACCCCGGTGTTTGCTTAGGGGCTGTGTAAGGGGGTGGCCGGGTTGGGTCCATCCTTTTATTATACCGAGTGAAATAAGGCCACGTGTTTCCAGAGGACCTGCATTCTAGCCCACATGGTATGCTCTCATTGCAATTTTCTGAAAGCTTGGGAGAACAGGCATTGCCTTTCTGAGTACGAAGGTCTATTGATTTTTAATATTAATGGCAATTTTGTTGACCTTTGAGAGATCTGTGTAAAGAGATTGCCTTTGTTGCCTGATGGTGGAGAAAATCATCGTTGCCAATGTCCTAATAACCATTCTCTGTTTCGCGTAGTTTATGGGGGGTGGCGGGGACCCCCAAAAGTCTATATTGTGGGTGCCATGTAGCAGTGAGGAAGCTGACAATTCCCCCCTATCCTTGATTTATAAGTAGCTTTTACTCCCTGGTTAGAATTAATGCTGGGAATAGTAAGGGCTGCTGAATCCATTTGTATCCCGTGTCAGGTCATTCTTAGAAGGCTAACGAATCCTTTGCGTGGTGGTAATAGTAATCACAATAATGAATTAGCTCATTTTTATAGGTTATTACAGTGTAAAATTTCACGCTCGCTATCTCATCTAATAGGCACCGTCTCCCCTGTGAGATGAGTCGTATTGTTCTCATTAGGAAACTGAGGCTCAGAGAGGTTCACCTGCTTCGTCAAGGTCACACAGCTGATGAGCAACTGGCAGAGCTGGAACTGCTCAGCCAGTATTTCCCCCCGTCCTTCCCCCTCCTCACAAGGTCATGTCTAACCTTCTTTATGTCACAAAAGCGTTACTTTTAAGTCTGTAGTAAACTATTTTTGAGGTCCATTAACCTGACCAGGATCGCTCTACAAGGTGAATAATTGGATGTTTAGAAGTTTCTGCCTTAGCTGGTTTGGCTCAATGGTTAGAACGTCGGCCTGCAGACTGGAGGTGCCTGGGTTCAGTTCCGGTCAAAGGCATAAGCCCAGGTTGCAGGCTCGGTCCCTGCAGGAGGCAGCCGACGGATGTTTCACCCTCACATCGATGTTTCTCTCTCTCCCTTCCTCTCTCTCTCAAAATCAATTAAACATCTTTTTCTTTTTTTCTTTTTTTTTTTTAAGAAGTTTCTTTGAGCTTCCTGGGGGAAAGGTGAAATGTGAGTTTAAGTATTGCTCTTACCTTGTACATTTTTAATTAAGAGCTTCAGCTTGACTCACGAGCTAAAGGTGGCTGTAAAGATGGGAGGTCACTCCTTTCTTCATTGAAACTGCGGGCGGTGTGGGCATTTTTCAGAAGCAGGTGCGTCGTCCTCATGTTTTAGAGTTCTTTACTCCTGCGTTAAACTGAGTTGTCTCCCAGCACTGACACGTCACCACAACAAAACAGATGCTTTAAACGTGTTTTATTTAGAGCCTCTTCCTTCTCACGGGCATGTTCTATCTAAAATTTCTTCCTCGGTGCCCCAGATGAGTTATCAGAAGCAGCAGCCTGTGCCCACCTGGGCAAGGGGGAGCAACGGGGTGCCCCCTCGGCCCCCAGCATTTCTTATTTGTGCTCCTTGTCACGGGAGTCACTGCCCCCTTGGGGCTTCGGTGTGAGTTTGGTTTTTGCTCTTAAAAAGACTTCTTTCGCTTTGATGTGGTCACAACTTGAAAGGGGAGGAAAAAAAAAACACCATCCAGCGGAAATCAGTCCAGGTCAGAACAGGGCAGCTGCGACAAGCTAAGTGGCAGGAATGATCAGCGATCCCCATGGCAAGATGACAGCCGACTGCCCCCGACGAGGGCTCCCATGTCTGTGCCACAGCCCCCCCGCTTACGAGCAGAGGGAAACTGAAAATCAGGGCATCTTCTGCCAGCTGCCTCGTGCCAGCTCCCATGCCCTGGGGGCACGGAGGTCTTGCCCTTTCTCTCCAGGGGCCGTGGAGGCAGGGAGTTGCCTTAAGTCACAGAATTATTAGGCAGATGCGGAGGTCCCTGTCGGCTCATGTACCAAAGCCACAAGGTGATGGTTGGCAACCTGGAGTGCCAAGCTGATGGTGGCAGTTCCCCAGAAAGCAGGCATTCATAAGGCCGCAAGGAAAAGGACTCAGAGAGAGGTTGGCCGCATGTGAAAAATGCAGGCCTGCCCCACGCGAGCCCTTCCAAACCTCCTGCTTGTGGAGCTCATCTTCTCTCAGGCCAGTCCCAGGAGCAGTTTAGGGCTGGTCAGGGCTCCCCAGTCAGCCCGGGAGCGTCCTGTAGCTAATGAAGAGCTCCCCGAGCCCCACCATGGGCCTTAGGGTGTCAGGCCTCGAGTGCAGAGCTGCCTCCCAGCCCGCGCAGATGGGATGCTGTTCCTTTTTTATTTATTTTTGAAATATATATATTTTTAAATTGATCTCAGAGAGGAAAGGAGAGGAGGGAGAGTCAGAAGCATCCATGACGAGAGAGAATCATCCATCGGCTGCCTCCTGCATGCCCCCTACTGGGGACCGAGCCTGAAACCTGGGTATGTGCTCTTGACCGGAATTGAACCCAGGACCCTTCAGTCCACAGGCCAACGCTCTAGCCGCTGAGCCAAACCAGCCAGGGCGAGATCCTGGTCTGTATGAGCGGCTGAGAAACCTACCTCTCTTTGAGCCCGGAGGCATTTCTGGAGGAAGTAAGTCTCTGACGGTCAAAGTGGTGCCCTTGGCTTTCGCTTTGTCTCACAATTTCGGAAGCAGCAAACTCAGACGAGAGCGCCTCTGTGTGTCAGGGGCTGAGTCTAAACCGAGAAATAAATAGTCCCCCTCCCCCGACCTTGGTACACAGAGCTGTGCCGATCAGAGAGGGAGCGGGGCGCCTGGGGACCCACTGTGACTGAGCCAGGGTTGATGGGATGGTGTTTAGGGCGGAGGGGGCGGAGGGAGCAGGCCCCAACCTGGCAGCACAGGATGGGGCGGCCTGCGTGGTCACCCGGATGTAGAGAGAGGTGGCCATGGATAGAGTTGATTCGTTTTATTTCCTCTGCTGATCGTTTCGCTGTTCCTCCCCCGCCCTCCTCCTGACCCAGCCTCCATCTGTCCGCCCCCCCACGCCCTCCACGCGTGTCCTGCTCTCCCTCCCTCTGTGGGCGGCAGCGGGCTGCTTGCTCAGAGCCTCTGTGAGATGGACAGTGGTGCTGAGCCGCTGTATTTACGATCTTCCCCAAACGGATGGGAGACACTCATAGCAGGTGCAACCTGGGCTCAGCCCCCTGCTCTCCGGCAAAGCACTTTCCTTACCAGACCCAGGCCCTCGCCCGCAGGCCCTGCCTGGGTGGGACCAGCCGCACGGGCTGCATGGCGCTGTGCGCACAGGGTGGGACCGGATGGGTCATTCAGGTGGATTCTCAGCTCTGGTCTTCCTTCTTGTAGTTACGAGATCGTCCGTCAGCTCCACTGTCCAGATCCCTGCCCACTCGGTCCCTCTTCCCCAGCCTCTGGGGCTTGTCCTTGGGGCCTGAGCCTCGTGATGAATGAGAGCCCTTTGTCACGCCCGCGCGGGTCCCCAAACACGAGCTTTCTTGCGACGCCGTAAACCGCAACCGTTTTAAGTTCCCACGATGATGTGTCCTCTCCCCACGACCGCAGATTGCCGTATCCCTTTCATCGAAGACGCCGAGATCCATAACCGGACCTACAGACATGGAGATAAGCTGAACATCACTTGTCACGAGGGCTTCAAGATCCGGTACCCCGACCTGTACAACCTGGCTTCCTTGTGCCGCGATGACGGGACGTGGGACAGCCTGCCCATCTGTCAGGGTACGTGCCAGGAGCTGTCGTTCTCGCCTGTTCTTCTCGCGGGCGGTGGTGTAGGGTGTGCGCACGTTTCTCCAACAGACGGGAAGGCACAGCCTCCCAGGGCCCCGCTGTCTCTTCCCCTTGATCAGCAAGCTCTCCCCCATCATTTCCTGGGGTTTTCTCCAGCTCCGTACACCAGGTTTTGTCTCTTTGTTTGTTATTGTGGTTTTTTAAAATATATTTTTATTGATTTCAAAGAAGAAGAGAGAGAAACATCAGTGATGAGAGAGAATCATGGATCAGCTGCCTCTTACATGCTGCCTAACCGGGGATCGAGCCTGCAACCCGGGCATGTGCCCTGACTTGGAACGGAACCGTGACCTCCTGGTTCATAGGTCAATGCTCTACCACTGAGCCACACCGGCTGGGCCATGCACCCGTTTTAAAGTTTAAATGGGAACGAGGGAAGTGGTTAGCATGTTGGATGTCTCCTCTACCGAGAAACCGCGAGTAGGGTGAGAATTAGGAGGCTCAGGACGGGGCTGTGGACATGGTGATGAACTGCTTTGTGCTTAATGGAAGTAACAGCACATTTGCACTTATTTCAGTGGTGGGGAGAATATATTGCAAGCCAGTCTTACAGCGGCTACTTCCTCTTAATAAATGTTATTCATTTTTATAATGCATGAGGAACAGAAAAATAATCAAATTCAAATTCTGTCCAGACCACACGGTGAATATTTATCCTCTCCCATGCGCGTGCGTGAGTGCGTGTGTGTGTATATGTGCACGTGTGTGTATATGTACGTGTGTGCTTGTGTGTGTATGTGTGTGTGTTTAAATTAGCCTGGACGGACATGCAGGGCCCTGTTTCTGAAACCAAGCCCTCAAGGTCACATTAATTCTGATTTTTATTTTTTGACACGTGACTCAGACCCAAGGACCAAGAAGCCCAATGCATAATTCAGAGTTCGAGGCCGAGGGAGAGCCGTCTTACTCACACCAAAGTCACTAGCACATTCCCGTCGAGACGGCTGTTAACTCGGTGTTTGGAAACGGTAACCAACAGGCCCTGATATTACTTCGCGTGCCCCGAAGTAGGAAATCAATCATCCTATATAATAATCCTATATAATAAAAGGGTAATATGCAAATTGACCCTAACAGCAGAATGACTGGGTATGACTGATCACTATGACACACATTGACCACCAGGGGGGTCAGTGCGCTCCCACAGTGGGAGCTCTGCTCAGCCACAAGCCAGGCTGACGGCTGCCAGCACAGCGGTGGTGGTGGGAGCCTCTCCTGCCTCCTCAGCAGCGCTAAGGATGTCCGACTGCAGCTTAGGCCTGTTCCTTGCTGGCAAGTGGACATCCCCCAAGGGCTCCCAGGCTGCCAGAGGGATGTCTGACTGCCAGCTTAGGCCTTATCCCCCCACGGAGTGGGCCTAAGCCAGCAGGTGGACATCCCCCGAGGAGTCCCATACTATGAGAGGGCACAGGCTGGGCTGAGGGACCCCCTCGAGTGCACAAATTTTTGTGCACTGGGCTTCTAGTTTTTTTATGAGAGCCTAGGAGTCACGGCCCCCGGAAGAAACAAGGGCTTTGGATAGAGACGCAGGCAGCCCACCCTCGCGTTCCGTGGTGTTTAGCGTGTTATGTGTCGCATTTTCCAAGGAGACACGTGGTTTGTTTACACTTTCAGAGACAAATCCACAAAACCAGCAGCTGGCTCCCAGGTTGGGCTATTTATTCAGATGAACTTGATTTCACCACGAATTCGTTCTGGTCCCGCGGGCCCCTCGGCGTCACGGCGAGAAAGCGACCTTGGACTCTGGCCACTTCTTGCTTTGATATTTTCTATTTCTTCTCCTGCTCTGTTTCCTTTCATGTCACTTAAATATAATACGGTTCTTTTAAAAATACATATTTTGTAGTGATTTCAAAGAGGAAGGGAGAGGGAGAGAGAGATAGAAACCTCAGTGATGAGAATCATGGATCAGCTGCCTCCTGCACGCCCCCTACTGGTCAGAGGGGGAAACTACTGTGGAAGACCCCGGGGACGGCCGAAGGCAGCTCAGATCCGGTCCATCCTGGGGGGGGGGGGCAAGCTCTGCGGTGCCATCGCGGAGCAGAGCAGAATCACCCCAGAGTGAGATCCTCCTGAAGTTCTGCCCTCGTACCCAGACCCCGTGTGCTGGGGCGAGGACCGAAACCATTTGCCCAGCAGCCAGCGCTTGGATGCACCGAGTGAAGTATCCAACAGTCACTTCGGAGCGGGGCTCGGTGGCTGGTGGAATCCGTCCTGGGTGATCAGTGATCGGAGGCACGAGGTGTTTCCGTGACAGTATTTACTTCACACGCAATTCGTTCTCCCCGGGAGGCGAGGCCGCTCTGCGGGGTCATTAAACCCTCCAGTGGCGCCTGAGACCCTAAGACGTCCCGCGGGCACAGCGATGCCACGCGGAGTGGGTTCTGGGCTGGGGAAGGCCCCAGGGCTGCACGGGCTTCGAGGCAGAAAAGGCAGCTTGTGTCTTAGAGGAGGAGGAGTGTGGCATCGGGGCTCCGTCCACACGGGGAGCACACAGGTTTTTAGGGCACAGTCTCACCGCAGCGGGGTTCTCGGAGCGGGTCCCCGCCCTCCAGCCGCCCCAGCAGCACCACTGGGAAGCCTCAGGGATGCTAACCCTCCTCCCCCCAATTTGGGTCTTTCTCAGGTTTGCGAACCCCCGCGCCACGGGGTGCCTGGCCTACTTCACACGGATCACCACGGGTTTTCACAGGTTTCATCGCGTCACGCAGGCATCTGTGCCGTGTTCTGCGGTGGCAGAACAGGGTCTGCGTCCTAACCTCCTTGCCATCCCACCGCTGTCGTTGAAACAGTGGGGTGTCCTTTTCCTCCATGGTTGTTAGCCCTGATGGCACGGCATGTGAGGATTACTTGGGGAGCTTTCAAAGCGATCGAGCCCTGGCTGGTTTTGCTCAATGGTTAGAGTGTTGGCATGCAGACTGAAGGGTCCTGGACTCGATTCCGGTCAAAGGCTCATGCCTGGGTTGCAGGCTCAATCCCCAGTAGGGAGCGTGCAGGAGGCAGCCGATCAATGATTCTCTCTCATCATTGATGTTTCTGTCTCTCTTTCTCTCCCTTCCTCTGTGAAATCAATAAAAATATATTTAAAAAAAAAAGAGATGGAGGTGCACAGGCTGTCCACCGCCCCTGGGTGGTCTAGTAAGTTTCTCAGGTGCAGTCAGAGCTGGAACCACCTGCAGGGGGGGCGTCTGGCTCCTCAGCTCCCCTCTCCTCACTGCCCCCCACTCCTCCCATTCTCCAGTGCCATTTGCAACTGTCAAGTCAAATTTGCGCATCACAAGTAGAATAGGCAGGTCGACAAGGAGTCTGAACTTCGTAAAAAATATATTTTATCGATTTCAGAGAGAAAGGGAAAGGGAGAGAGAGATGGACACATCAACGAGGAGAAAGAGTCATGGATCAGCTGCCTCCTGCATGCCCTATACTGAGGATCAAGCCCGAAATCCGACCATGTGCCCTTGATGGAAATCAAGCCGTGACTTCCTGGTTCATAGGTCGACGCTCAACCACTGAGCCATGCCAACTGAGCAGGAATCTGAACTTTTTTTAAAAAAATATATATTTTTTTATTGATTTTTTACAGAGAGGAAGGGAGAGGGATAGAGAATTAGAAACATTGATGAGAGAGAAACATTGATCAGCTGCCTCCTGCACACCTCCCACTGGGGAGGTGCCCACAACCAAGGTACATGCCCTTGACCAGAATCGAACCTGGGACCCTTCAGTCTACAGGCCGATACTCTCTCCACTGAGCCAAACCGGTCAGGGCAGGAATCTGAACTTTTAGGACCGAGATGTTCATGGCTCAGAGGCCACCGTTCCAGTGGGGGAATCCGAGAGCTGGGTTTATCCCTTGGGTAAGCGACAGAGACGACGGACTAAGACTTTCCGCCTTTCGCTCTCCCTCTCCCCAGGCTGCCTGAGGCCGCTGGCCTCTTCCAACGGCTACGTGAACATCTCCGAGTTCCAGACCTCCTTCCCGGTGGGGACGGTCATCGCCTACCGCTGCTTCCCGGGGTTCAAGCTCGAAGGGTCGGAATATCTCGAGTGCTTGCATAACCTTATCTGGTCATCCAGCCCACCGCGGTGCCTTGCTCTGGAAGGTAACGCCTCTTACGCTTTTGGAAAGTGAATGTGGGATGACTAGAGCGGGTGGGTACCTCCATGGGAGGTGCAAGCCCGCTCGTCTGCCTGGAAGCCACACTTACAACCAGACCTGACACCTGCTCTCCCCGCCCCCATCCTTAAGCTTTAAGGGATAAGAGAGAAAAGGTCCCAGCATCCACCGTTCAACGGCAGAATATTGCACAGCTAAACGCAACGTCTTCAAAAACTAGTTTTCTCTGCACCCGATGAGAACAGATGGTCTGGGGGCGCCATTCGTCTCACCCCGCGTCTTGTTAAGGGGCCAGTGTTTCTTCCTGTCCCCGTGCGTTTTGTGGCTTTGCGGTAAGTCCTTCCCACGGCAAAGCCCACGCACACGGGAACCTGGGACGGACAGCTCTCCCCTCTTGTGCTTGTTCGGTAGATGTGACTTCGGAGAGTGGTTCTGTGATAATCACTAATCAGTGTGTGAGGTCTCGGGGTGGGGGTGGGGGGATCAGCCGTCTGTGGGTGTAGAGCCCTAACTACTTCCGCCAGGCAAGCTGGCCGTGCTGGCTCAGCCCTCGCTTTCATTTGGGTTTCGAAATTATGATGGAAGAGAACAAACACCCATTTGTTTCTCGGGGTCTATTGAATGCAGCAGGCGGGTGGGGATCCGCACGGGGGAAAGAAGCAAATGAGGGGAACTCTCCAGTGGAGAGGCCCTGCAAAGCCCTTTGGCAGCCTTTCTTGGGAAACAAAGCAAGACAAGAGGAGGGGGCATGTTCTTAACAAGCAGCGTTTCTCTCCCGTGTACGCCTCTGCGAGGAAGAGGTCAGAGGAGTGGGGGTGTCTCGGTGGGAGGCTCTGGAGAAGGCTTGGAGTGGGGGTAGCTGAGGTATGGTGCCCTTCTCGGCCAGGAGGCGAAGGGGGACCGGGGAGGAGCCTGGTGGTCCAAGGAGACAGGGTGCCCCGCCTGGGCCATTGGTTTGCCCGTTCTCCTGAGCTGGTAAGTGGAGCCCCCACTCGCCCCTCCTCCTCACTCCTCCCATATCCCCTACGGCAGTGGTTCTCAACCTTCCTGATGCCGTGACCCGTTAATACAGTTCCTCGTGTTGTGGTGGCCCCCAACCATAACATTATTTTCGTTGCTGCTTCATAACTGTCATGTTGCTACTGTGATGAATCGTCATGTAAATATCGGATATGCAGGATGGTCTTAGGCGACTCCTGTGAAAGGGTCTTTCGACCCCCAAAGGGGTCACGACCCACAGGTTGAGAACCACTGCCCTAGGGGATCAGAACCTACAGTAGAAATGTCCGATCAGATACAGGCTGAATTTCAGATAGACAATGCATTATTTTTTTATATGCAAATGCTCTAAAGTTTGCATGGGACTTAACTGTGGTCAACAGTTACTCTTTGTTGATCTGCAATTCAGTCATAACGGAGCGGCCGACGTTTTTATTTGCGAAATCTGCCAACTCTGGTCTCGAGGGATAAGGGCAGCCCCTCTGTTTCCATGGAAACGGCTTTTCTGCTGTCTGGATGCCACCGGCTGGCCCAGGTGGGCGGGGGCCACTGACGAAAGGGCCTTCTGGTTGCTGGAGGTCCCCCTGCTCGGATAATCAGGGTCGGTGAAAGGGATGGCTGTCCCGATGAGAGCGATTTGAAACGCCAACTTTGAAACCTTCTCAAATTTGGCTTCCACGCCTTTCGCGCTGTCGGCCGAGCTTCATGTTGAGACTTTGAACGCCATTGTTATGGCGCCTCGGAAGGGGACGTGAGTAGATGCAGAACAAAACCGAACTCCAGGGGACAGCGAGCGGAGGTCACGAGTGGGGAGCGGGGACTGCCCTCGGTTGATTGGAATCGAGTTAACGCCCATCCCTTTGCTTCTGCCAGCCGCATGGTGGCCCAGGGCGGACGCTGACCTGCGAGGTGGCAGCTGCCCGTGCCAGGACAGTTGCTGGTGCCTTCTGTTCGTTTAAGTAATCTTTACGTCTTTATGTTTAACATATGTCCCTTGACGTTATCTGATGGAATTCATTTGTAAGACCTTGAAATGCTCCACTGACTCGAGAGACTCGTGATTCTGAAATGGCTGGTGCGGCTCACTTGCTTGGGCGTTGTCCTGTGCACTGTAGGGTTGCCGGTTCGATTCCTGGTCAGGGCACGTGCCCGGGCTGTGGGCTCGATCCCCAGTAGGGGGCGTGCAGGAGGCAGCTGATCAGTATTTCTCTCTCACATGAATGTTTCTCTCTCTCCCTCTCCCTTCCTCTCTACAATCCATAAATTTTTAAAAAAGCAACTTGATAGAAACTGGGTTAAATTAAGCAATCCTATATAATGAAAGGGTAATTTGCAAATCGACCAGTAGCTATGAAGGAGCTCAACGCAGGAGCTGCCCCCTGGTGGTCAACACAAGCTGGGCTGAAGGCTGCCGAGTGCAGAGCAGTGGTGGGACCCTCTCCCGCTCCGCCCTGTGACAGCACTAAGGAAGTCTGACTTCAGCTTGGGCCCGTTCTGGGGGCTGGGGGAAGGGGAGGGGGGAGCGGGAGCGGACCTAAGCTGCAGTCGGACATCCCCCAAGGGCTCCCAGACTGCTAAGGGGTGTAGGCTGGGCTGAAAGGATCCCTTCACCCAAGTGCACGAATGTTGTGCACTGGGCCTCTAGTGGGTTAGTAAGAAATAAGGGTTCACAAAAAACATATCCAGGTGCCCCCCAGTGTTGGTGTCTCTTTAACTGACTTGAATGACGTGTCACCTTTTGAGAAGGCGGTACCTCAAGGAATGTGATATCGTCTTAGGGTATTCAACAAGGGAGAACTATCCGGAGAGACCCCTCCCCCGTTTCCTGTATCCCCCACGCCGGTATCCCTCATGTCCCGGCCTTTCTTGGCACGCCATCTGACTCCTCCTGTTGGCACTGGTGGGAATTGCTACATGGCACCGCAGGTGTTCTGACCCTGCCAGTGACCGGTGTGGACGGCTGTGCATGGAGGCCTTTCTCCTTGAGCTTTTCGTTCCTGTCTCACTGCGAATCCGTCTGTCCATCAGCTGTCAGGGCACCTGCTGCTGCTCCTTCCCCGCCTCCAACTCCTTCTCTGACCCACTGTGAGGCAGGAGTCGGGGTCGCCAGGGTGGTGGCGGGGACATAGTGGGATATTGATTAAGAGTGCAGAGTGACAGCGCGCCAGCCAGGTCCATCATCTGAGACGGGAAAGTCGCTGAGCTTCCATCGGTCTCCGTTTCCTCAGCCATATAAGGGGGAGGTGACTGCCCTTACCTCGTGGGACTGTGAGGATCCAATGGGGAAAAATGCAGCACATTTGGTGCAGTGTCTGGCACATAGTAGGTGGTCAATCAAGTGTCCGTCGTGACTCGTGCTCATAATAAGGAGGTGAGCCACTGGGCATGAGGGTGTGACTAAAGTCTCCAGGCTTTTTAACAACAATTGATTGGGGTGACATTGGGTGTAAGGTTCCCAAGCTCTTATGCATATGCATGGGGACACTGTTTTGGTAGCTCAGATGCTGTTCGGGGTTGCTTGCCTCCTTGTAGCTGCGTTTGTCTAAGACGAATCCCAGGTAATGAGAGGAAACGCTGAACAGTAATAACCGCCATTCACGGTGAGGGCTTTGCGGAGGGGTTTCTAACACCGAGGGAAAAGCTCTGGCAGCTTCAGCAAAAGGTGTGGAGCGCGTATGTCGAGGTCCGGGCTGTTGCACCCGTGTCATCGAGGTGGGCCATCCGGACGCACGCGTGGTTTCCCACAGCCGTGTGGTGGGGCCGCAGCCCCTGAAATCTCCCAGGCGTGAGCCACGGCGTAGGTCATGTCACTGAAGCACAGACGAGTGTCCGTCAGGGCCCCTGGGAGGAGTGTGTGGCCCCGCGGGCAGGTCTGCCTCGCCGCCTGTCTGTGTGTGCTTTGCCTCATCTCTATCGTCATGCTTTCCAGTCTTGGTTTCTGAGGCTGCCTGTCTCTTTCACACACATGCACACGCGTGCACGCGCACACGCTGAGTCCACGGACTCTTTCCTGAAAAGCAACCTTGACAATGACTGCGGACACGTCCCCCCCGTGTGTGAGCGCTGAGAACGCGGGTCACGGTGACGCGGTGTGTATGGAGCACCTGCCGGGCTCCGAGCGGCAGCGCGTTGGAAAATCACAGAGGAAGGAGAGGACACGACGGGACCCCCGTACTCTGAAGAGTTTGCAGTCCAAGGGGGAGAAGATCACAAGCCCCATGGTCTGGAAACGAGCTTCATCGCAGCCGGCATGTGACGGCTCTTGGAGGCCTTCTCGGTGCCGGACACTGTGGAGGGGCCTGTAGCCCAGGATGGCTCGTCCTGCAGGCGTCGTGAGAAACGAGGGGTGCCACCCGGGAGATGGGGAAACGGAGGCTCAGAGAGCTTCTTTCCTTCCCAAGGTCGCCTGCTCACAAGTGGCCCAGGCTCGTGCCTTCTGAGCCCGCACCTGCTCCCCACGCTGCTCTCCTGGGCACCTCTAGAAGCCAGGCGCTGGGGCCCAGCCTCGCTCTGCAGCTTGCTGGCCGGAGTGGCCGGGGAGGAGCTGGGTGAGGGGGTCCCCGGAGTCTCTCCCAGGCGGCCACATCCTTTGACTCGGCTGTGAATGGGATGCACTGTCCCCAGAGAGGCCGCCCTGTCCTCAGCTCTGGGAGGCACCGCAGGGGCTGGAGGTGCCCGGGGACTCTCTGCCCTGGAAGCCGGCTGACAGTTTCCCAGGGAGAGGAACGGGCGTTGGTTGAGGGTCCTCTTGGCCCTGGGCCCTTTGCTTGGAATTGATGTCACCTCCCAACAGCTCCAGCTGTTCCTGTGCTCTCCTCACCGATGGGGATCAGGCCTCATGACGTGGCCTCGGAGTGAGTCACAGAGTCAAGGCTCAAGAGCAGCCCTGGCTCAACTCCCCAGCGGCACTGCCCTGGCTTCTGAGAATCTTCCCGGCTGCCCATGGCGACTCTTTAGTGGTCCCTGGACCCTGGACCCTGGACCCTGGATCCATGTCAGAGGGATGGGAGGAGGGAGAAGGACACCCTCAACGGTTTGGCCCAAGATGGGCTGCATGTGACGGCTGACACATAGAATTTCCCTCCCTCCCTCCCTCCCTCCCTCCTTCCCTCCCTCCCTCCCCTCCTCCCTCCCAGTTAGGGCTCTGGTGATGACCAGAGGTGTACTAAGTGCCCGGGGCTATTGCAATTAGGAATTCAAGTCCTGCTCCCCTCACCCGAAGGGATAATAGCAGCGGCCAACTGGTCACCCCCACCCAGTAGAGCCTCCCACCAGTCAGTGGACCAACTGGCCAGAGCCATGATCTCCTCCTCCTCTCCCGGGCTGCCACGCGCCCCCTGTCGACTCACCTTGTGATCCTGTCAGCTGCTGGATTCGATGTGAAATTAAATCAGAAAAATGAAGAAAAGAAAAACGAAGGCCCCTTCTCTCCCTTACCCAGCACGGCATCGGGGCCTCTGTCCATGGGAAGGGGCAGGGAGAAGCCTCCACCCTTCTCTCCTCTCCTTAGCCTCAGGGAAGAAGTGTATACCCTGCTGATGGCCTTGGCCTCCTGCTCCCCCTCGCCCCCCGCCCCCCGCCAGGCCCTGAGGCCCAGGAGTTCCCTCGGAAGCAAAGAGGCCCGAGGTAGCTCTGTTCCAGCCGCCCCACCCCAAGGGCCCTGTGCTACATACTGCGTCCCACTGCAGGGTTTATCCCAAGTAAGAAGATCATTCATCCAGTTCTGCCTCCTCAGGAACTTGAGACCAGAGAAATGAAGTGATTTGCCGCATCGCAGACTCCCCTTCCCCCTCCCAGCTCCCCCTGCATCTCCTCAGACTCCCAGCCTTCAAACCAACGAGTAGACAGCCCATTTGGAACCCGCATCTGGGATTCCGTGTACATGAGTCAACGTCTTATGGGATTGTTTATCATATTCTCCGAAGCGAAAGAGATCTTCCTTCCCCTTTGCAGTCATGGGTGTTCTGGGGCCCGGGAAGGGAGAAATCTTAGGCCCTCACCCTGTCGCATCAGGGACATAAACTAAGGAAGCCCTGTCTGTCTTAAAGGATTCGATGTCATTCTGCAAACTGAGAGAACTGCTCTGCCATCTTGGCCCATCGATGAGTGTGTAACACCCTCTGCTCTGTTTCCTGCAAACATTTGTTTCCTGCAGATCCCTCGGTGTGACACGGTTTGTGTTATGTCCGCCTTGCCTGTGACCCCAGCAGGTTTTTTATTTTATTTTATTAGAGGGAAATGCAAAGGAGCAGGCAGTCTCGTCGATGTATTATTCGCACGCGATGGTAAGCTGTTGCTGTTGCTTTCCGTGGGCCGATCATACATCATCACAGCACGGCGATTACAGGGAAATGACTGCCGGCGTGTCGCATTATGTGTCGCAGGGACCGCCGTGCCTCATTCTCTCTCTTGCTTTTTTACGAGAAGCAATTGCCACTCTGGCTTCTCCATCTTCTCGCTCACGTCCTTGGGAGCAGACAGTGCCTGGGCATGGAGCAGCTCCCTTATATTTTTTCTGCGTTGGATCTAGAGGCGCTGATCTTCCCCTGCTAAGGAAGCCAAGGGGCCTTGCTCCTGTTTTTCAAGTGGAACCAAGTTTTCAGGCTTCCCTGCTATTTCTTTCCTGGCTCCCTTTCCCTTGGATTTTATGAGCCCTGACCTGGAGGGTGGCCCTGAACTCCACCCTCCTCTCTCCCCGTGCCTGTCCCGTCTCTCCCCCGCCCTGCCACCCACCCCTCACTGGAAACACTTGACCATCAGCCCTCCGGCTCTCTTGCCTCCTAAAGTATGTTTTTACCTCGTTCACATGCAGAGACTTGCATTGACATTGAAGGAAGAAGAGAGGGGATTCTTCTTCCCGTCAGAGGGGGTGGCAGAATTCCGGAAGAGCTTCTCACACCAAGTCAAGAAAGGAGGACATCCCCTCCCCCACCACACACTCACATTCAGAGAAGGGACACTTCCCCCCCCCCCCCCCCCGCCAGGCTCCAGCCAGCTGCCCCAAGCCCTCCATCCCTGGGCTGTCACCGGGCAGACAGCCTGTTGGGGGGCCTCCATCGGTCCCGGGGACACAGTGGACCTGGGCTCAGGTGCCAGCCCCTGTGTCTTCATGGAAACGTCTCTGGGGGCCAGGCTTAGGGATGGGTTGACTCATGAGTTGGTGAATAAATCTAAAGATTGAAACACCTCTGTTCCTTCCGGTAATCCATATCTTAATCTTATTTACTAGGTTGTCTGGCACATAACAGCGTGCATTATGAATAGAGTCGCTCCGTACTATCTATGAAGCAGGCATACTCTTTGCAGTGTAAAGTGAACCTCCCTTTGACAATCCTATATAATAAAAGGGTAATATGCAAATTGACCCTAACAGCAGAATGACTGGGAATGACTGGTCACTGTGACACACACTGACCACCAGGGGGCAGACGCTCAATGCAGGAGCTGCCCCTGGTGGTCAGTGCACTCCCACAGGGGGAGCTCCGCTCAGCCACAAGCCAGGCTGACGGCTGCCAGTACAGCGATGGTGGTGGGAGCCTCTCCTGCTTCCTCAGCAGTGCTAAGGATGTCCAACTGCAGCTTAGGCCTGCTCCCTACTGGCAAGTGGACATCCCCCGAGGGCTCCCAGGCTGCCAGAGGGATGTCTGACTGCCAGCGTAGGCCCAGTGTCCCAGGGAGTGGGCCTAAGCCAGCAGGTGGACATCCCTCAAGGGGTCCCAGACTGCGAGAGGGCACAGGCTGGGCTGAGGGGCCTTCCCGAGTGCACACATTTTTGTGTACCGGGCCTCTCATGTGCTTTATAAGACCGCGTGATAGCAGTGGGCGCTCAGAAAGGACCGTCCCTGGGACGACTCACCAGCCTGGTGATGGGCGTGCACATGCGTCTCTCGGGACTGCGGTCGCCCCGTGGGGAGGGCTTCCCATCGGGTGAGCGCCTGGTACTCACACCCTTATTCCTCCCCACTGCCCAAGTCTGCCCGCTACCTCCAGTGGTGAGTCACGGCGATTTCGTGTGCCACCCGCGGCCTTGCGACCGCTACAGCCACGGGACGGTGGTGGAGTTCTACTGCGACCCCGGCTACAGCCTCACCAGTGACTACAAGTACATCACCTGCCAGTACGGAGAGTGGTTCCCCTCCTATCAAGTCTACTGCATCAAGTCAGGTGAGCGTCCAGGCCTCCCCACCCCACCCCCCCGGCCCACAGCCAGGCCCACAGCCAGGACACTGTGGGTTAGACGTGCTCGCACGGAGGAAAGCATCGGCCGTGTGCACACTTAAGTGCGTCCTAGTTAATAACAAGTTACCAGCAAACCCCTGGCCTCAGGGTTCCAGGGCACAGAGACCAGAGCACCAGCGACACCCGCCCACCGTCTCCTCCGTCTCATCCTCACCTCCCCCCCACGCTGGGGTTTCCCAGGTGCGCCCCTGACCACCTGCCCTGAGCAGTGGGGATGCTGCACACTTTCCCCCTGGACACAGCGTGTGAGGGAAGCTTCTCTGCCCGAGAAGCAGGCTCTCACCCGATCTGGAGTGGGTGCAGGCAGGTGGTCCTCCAACCTGGCAGAGGCCTGCGGGGACGGGGTGAGTGCTGGGGGATCCCGAGGCCATGGACCAGGTGCGTGGGAACCTGTACCACACCCGGTACAGTCCAGGAGCCTCGTGTGTCCCTCTGTTCTCCCTCCGTCTTTTTCTCCCTCCCTCCCTCCCTCCCTCCCTCCTTCCCTCTCTCTCTCTCCATCTCTGTCTCTATCTCTCCCGCAGAACAAACGTGGCCCAACACCCACGAGACCCTCCTGACCACGTGGAAGATCGTGGCGTTCACGGCGACCAGTGTGCTGCTGGTGCTGCTGCTTGTCATCCTGGCCAGGATGTTCCAGACCAAGTTCAAGGCCCACTTCCCCCCCAGGTCAGTGCCACACCCTCGGCAGCCGGGAGAGGGGGCTGAGCTGGGCGGGCAGTGCTGCAGCGTGGAGGCTGTCAGGGAGAACGCGGGGAGAGCAAAACACTTTCCTGGGATGTTTTGGGGGGCCTGGAGGCCAGGGCACCAAGCAGGAGACAAGACCTCATTTCTCCCCCTTCTCACCCCCTTGTCCCATCCCCCGCCTGTGAGTCCGCGTCTCCCTTCCTCCCTGGATAGACAGCCCTGAAGGGGTGTTTGGGGTGTGAGAGAGGTGCACAGACTCAGGGCTGGAGTGGTGTTCCCTGCAGCTTGCGGTCCATGCGAGGATAAGGATGTACAGAGCTGACTAGGGGACTCGGTCGAAGGTGTGTGACCCCACAGAGGTCCAAAAGCAGGATGCGATGGGAAGTCTGGGGACAGGGTTCTGATTGGGGTCAGAGCAGGGCCCGAGGGAATCTGCCTCTAGTAGGAGCTGAGCGAGTGCAGTGGGGCCTCTGGAGGGCACTGTCGCCCCCCCCCGCCCCCCATGCTCCCCCACTCACCAATGAGCTTGAGTGTCTTCATTCTCCTGCCACTGCCATCCCCACAGAGGACCCTGTCACCCTCCTCCCAGAGGGGCCTGGCCCAGCGCCTCCCTGTGCCTCCAGCACCCTTCGGGTCTAAGAAGCGCCTCCTGGCCCCGCTGCCCGCAGGCCGCTGTGTGGAAGAAGGCGCTTAGAAAGCCAAGGGGGTGGGCTGCGCACACTGGAAGGAGGGCAGGGCGCCAGGCGGCCCAGCACACGCGCCAGGGCTCACGGGCACAGCGGCCTGCCTCCGAGGAGCCAGCTGTCCTTCGGGGACCCTCTGCATCAGAAAAGGCCTCTGGTTTTTTGTTTTGCTCTGTTCATCCTTATCTGAGGATGTTTTTCCGTTGATTTTTAGAGAGAGGGGAAGCGGGGAGGAGAGACAGAGAGAGAGAGAAACATGGACGTGAGAGAGACACATTCATTGGCTGCCTCCCCTGCTTGCCCCGACCAGGGTCAGGGATGGAGCCTACAACCGAGATACGTGCCCTCGACCGGGATCGAACCCGGGACCCTTCAGTCCACTGGCCGACGCTCTAGCCACTGAGCCACACCAGCTGGGGCGGCCCCTATTCTCTTACCTGTTCTGTTCCCAGCAGCCTCCCTGAGGGACACCACAGACACACACGGAGGCTCAGCGGCAACGGGCCACCTGGCCCCCTGCCAGGAGGTTATGGCCACAACCTCCTGGCAGGGCCACGCACGGCGGTCCAAGAGGCAGGAAGGAAGTGTGAGGGAGAGCAGAGGGGACGGGCAGGAGGGCACAAGACAGGGAGGAGAAGAAACCCCAGCCCGGCCAGTGTGGCTCAGTGGTTGAGCATCGACCTATGAACCAGGAGGTCACAGTTTGATTCCCAGTCAGGGCACAGGCCCGGGTTGTGGGCTCCAATGTCCAGTGTAGGGCGTGCAGGAGGCAGCCGATCCATGATTCTCTCTCATCACAGATGTTTCTCTCTCTCCCCCTCTCCCTTCCTCTCTGAAATCAATAAAAATAAGTATTTTTTTAAAAAAGAAACCTCTGCTCCCTTCGCGGGCCCCAAGGACCCCCACTGCAGTGGGGGGGCACTGTGGCTTCCTCCTGGGGTGGCGTCGCTCTGACACGTTGGCACCTCTTTGCCTGGCACAGGGGGCCCCCCAGGAGTTCCAGCAGCGACCCCGACTTCGTGGTGGTGGACGGCGTGCCCGTGATGCTCCCGTCCTACGACGAGGCTGTGAGCGGCGGCTTGAGTGCCTTAGGCCCCGGGTACCTGGCCCCCGGGGGCCAGGGCTGCCCCTCGCCCGTGGATGACCAGAGCCCCCCAGCCTACCCCGGCTCCGGGGACACGGACCTAGGCCCCGGGGAGTCAGAAACCTGTGACAGCGTCTCGGGCTCTTCCGAGCTGCTCCCGAGTCTGTACCCATCCCCCACGTGCCAAGGGGGCACCCGCCCCGCCTCCGACAACCCCGACAGGGCTGCCAGCGTGGCAGGGGAGGTGGCATCCACCAGCCCTGGCATCGACATCGCAGATGGTAAGTGTTTGCCCCCGGGCCCGGCACACGCTGCCAGCACCGAGCCCAGTCAGGCCACTCGCTCTCCCATTAGAGGAGGGGTCCTCACCTCACGGGACGAGCCCAGTGCTGGACATTTCAGGACACAGCAGAGCCACCCAGCCATCGTCCAGGGCAAAAAGGCTCCAGTGGCCGGGCCTTGGTTTGCAGAGCATCTTTCTGACCTCGGATGCTGGCCTCCTCGGTCCCTTAACCGGGCAGGACTTCGGAGAGCGGGGCCTGGGAGGGGGGCAGTGCCCACCTGTGCCAGGAGGGGAGACACAGACGGGCACCGTGGGGCAGGGCCCGGAGAAATTCTGTGCCCACGCAGGGTATTTCCCCGAGGCGTGGGGGAGGCTGTGTGCGTCTGCCTGTCACAGGACAGGCGGGCTGCGGCTCACGTGAAGCAGGAACATGCGTCAGGCTACACAGGGCTGTGTCCCAGGGAAGGGGGGCACCACTTTGCCAACGAGACAGCCATTCCCGCGACAGTAAGCGGCAGTTGTGATGGGGAAACAGGGGTCCCTCGGGTCCCCCAGGATCCTTTTCCGCAGCTTCCGCCGCCTCTCTGTGCCTGGATTGGTCGCCTCTTGGCATGACCGTCAGGCCCCCCCATCTAAGGTTTCTATTTTTACGAGCTGGGCCTGAGACTCCCCGGAAAGTAGCTGTTACAGGAAGGCGTTGGGGCTTTGATTGCTAACGGATGGGTGGGAGGTAGCCTTTTCTCCTCCTCCCCAGCGTGGGGCCTTGCCGATGGTCTAATGAAGCCTGTCCTCGCGGGCGGTGTGGGGCTTGGGGTGCAGTCAGTAACAACCGTCTCCTCTCGCAGAGATCCCGCTTATGGAAGAGGACCCGTAGCCCGGCCCAGGCCCAGTGCTTCTGCTGCCCCGTGGGGAACGGAACCGGTACCGTGGAGGGAGGCCACAGAAGGACAGGTCTTGGGGTGGGGGAGCGTGTTCTATTCTGTCTGCACGGGGACAGTGACTCACGTCCTATGTCACGGACTCAGCGGCGGGTGTCGGACTCGGACCTTTGACCTGGGGCCTGGGGGTTTGCCGAGACCACAGGGGAACCGGGGTAGGAGGGGAGACCCCGCGCAGGCCTGGAGGAAGGTGTCGGGCACTGGGGAACAGGACGCAGTCCACGCACGGGCCACGGGCTCCTGCATCCCGCCGGCGTATGTCACGCGTGCCACCCGCGTCCTCCGAAAGCATGTCATGTTGTGTAAACCCGCTTCCACACCTGCTTCCCACCGTCCCTGGATCCTGGTGAGGCTGGATGGGCCTCCGAGGGACGGACGTCTGGGTTGGGCTGCAGGAAGAGCAGCAGCAAGGCGCCCCCTGGAGGCGCCCGACGGGAAGGTTCCCCGACGGCTCCCAGACGGTCTTCCTGGATCTGGCAGTTTCTAACTCAGCAAGACTGAAGCCCGCGGGATGCGGCAGACCCAGCAAGAAAGGAGAGGCGTGCGGCAGGCTCTGCTTTCCGGAAGCTTCTTCGAAAAGGAGAGCTCATGCCCTGTGTGCTGTCCTTGGGCAGAGTCCGCGTGGGGGTGTGTGTTCACGGCCTGGCACCTGGGTCCACGGCGTGGGGTCAGTCCTGTGACTCTACTGATGGTCGGAACGCGCCCTGATACATCCCACGGCGGCAAGGCCCTGGTCTGACGTTTTAAAGAGATCCCCCCGGACCCCGGACCCCGTATCGTGAGCCCTCGCTACTCAGCTAGCCTGAGTGTGGCCCTCCCTCCCCAACTCAGCCAGACTTTATTTCCCCAAACAGAAATGGTTTCTTTAGACACATTCCTCCTCCCAGTAAAACGTGAGGTTGGATTGATTTATTTTTTCCCCTTTTATTTTTGTCCCGCAGAGCCCGCGGGCAGGCCTCCCAGCCCAAAGACGGCTCTGCCCTCCCCTCTGGCTGCCTCGCCCGCCTGCCCACCCTGCCCTCCTACACCGAGGGCCCCCCAGCCGGCCGGCGCCTGCTGGCTCTAGTTCCTACAAAAACGATCGATACACAAAGTCCCCCGAGCTGTGAGGTGTCTCTTCAAACACACAGCGCTATGTGGAGTTGCTTCCTGTCCTCCTCCGGATGTTAGATAAATACCAACAAAACGTGGGCCCCCAACATTGCCATGCTGATGGCGCCGTGCGAACGGGGAACGTGATCCAATCCTGTCTTTTCTGGACACAGACTGATTAAAAATTAAAAAGGAAATGTCAGCATGAGGCGTGATGTTCCTCGCGGAGTGGGGTTGGGTGGGCAGGGTGGGGACCGTGACGGTGGGTGGTGCTGATGAAGCATCGGATTAGAACCTGAGGCCTCGCCCGGTGCCCTGGGAGGTGAGCGTGCTGGGCAGGTGGGTAGCGTGTCTAGTAATCCCATCTCCGTCCGCTGATGGCCTCACCTGCCACGGTCACAGCTGGGCATGACAAGCCCCGGAGAAGCGATGGTTTTCACAAGTGTTGGTGCTTAAATGCTGATTGGCCCGCTCAGAGAGAGAGAGAGAGAGGACGTGAGGGCTGGGTGGGAGTGGGGCATCCAGGGCGCACATTGGGCCTCCTCCTCCAGGCAGCCTTCCGGGCCGTCTCCGCTCTTCTCCATGCCTACAGATGCCCTCCCTCCCAGGCTTCCCAAATGGGGGGCATGTCTCAGAGGCCACAGGTAAGTGCCTCCTTTCCCGCCACAAGGGGTGGGGGAGAGGCGGGCGCCTTGGAAGGCTAACTCCGGGTCTGGCCTCACGTCCTTCCAGAAACCGTTCTGCACCCCGAAGTGGACACGCAGCCCCTCACCTGTGAGCCGAGTACATCACGGATGCCTGTCTAGCCCCGCACCCGAGGGGCAGGCACCGCAGTGCCACACGTGCCCAGGTATCCGTGTCGATGCTGTTCTGAGAGTGGAGGCTGGTAGGAAGACATGTCTGCTCAGTGGCCCCATCAGACAGTGTCTCCCCCGTCACCTGGAGGTTGTGGCTGCGTCAGCATCGCTCCCACGCGTGTTGTGTACGGGGATGTGTTTCTTTGTCATCATGGCGGGCTCAGGTGGCAGGAAAGAGCCCCCCTGGTGTCCCATGGCCTCCGGACGTGAACGGAATCGATCTTTCTCGAACAGCCTCAGGAGCCAGTAGGTATGAGATCGCAAGGGCCACGTTGTGAACTGTGCCCCGAGGTGTCGTGTGGAGGGAACTGTCCCTGACCACCGGGCTCCCTGCTCTGGGAGGGAGGCACCCTGGGGTCGGAGGTCAGAGGTCGGGGGAGCAGGGAGTACCGTGGGTGTCTCTCCCCCGGCCCCCGAGGTGCCCACAGATTCAGGTATTTACGGGAACCACAGAGCAGCTGTTTCTGGCTGCCTGCACTTTGCTTCCGTGTTTGTATTTATTCATTTGTATTTATTTGTTATTTTTAATCCTCACCCAGGGATGTTTTCCCACTGATTCTTATTTTTTAATTGATTTCAGAGAGGAAGGGAGAGGGAGAAAGAGATAGAAACATCAATGATCAGAGAGAATCATTGATCGATCGGCTGCCTCTTGCACGCCCCCTACTGGGGATGGAACCTGCAACCCGGGCCTGTGCCCTGACCGGAATCGAACTGGGGACCTTTCTGTCCGCAGGCCGACGCTTTATCCATTGAGCCACACCGGCTGGGGCTTCCCATTGATTTTCAGAGAGAGTGGAAGAGAAGGAAGGACAGAGAAATATCCATGAGAGAGAAACACATCGATGGGTTGCCTCCTGCACGAGCGCCAGCCAGGGCCTGGGCCGGGGAGGAGCCTGCAACCGAGGTACGTGTCCTTGACCAGAATAGAACCCGGGACCCTTCAGTCTGCAGGCCGACGCTCTATCCACTGAGCCACACCGGCTGGGGCTGATTCCATGTGTTTAAATTGAAGGCTGTGGTTTGCTGGTGTGGGACCTTCAGAGCTATTCCAACCTGATTACGGCTGTCCCAGCAGCGGGCACCCGGCAGCCTGCCGCCCCTTCCACTCAGTGGGCACCGAATGCAAAGGTTCATGGGCCACACCTGCTGGTCCGATGCTCCCTCCCTGCATGCCTCGTGGTGCTGGGCGGCTCCCGTCTGGCCCAGGCCCCTGTGTATTCCTCACAAAGGCCGCGAGACAGCTGGGGAGACCCTGGGCTTTGCAATGGGCCACACCTGGCTGCAAACCTGCCTGCACCGCTCACTGGTGTCTCCATGAGCAGTTGCCCGCCCTGGGCCTCCGTCACCTCCTGCAGCGACAGGAGCGAAGTCCCCTCCGCCCTCCTCCCGGGCTGTGGCGAGAATGACAGCCACGCGGGTCACAGCGCACGGCAGGCACGTGGTGAGTGGCCGCTGGTCTCCTGTGGTCAGTGTGAGGGAGGCTGTGGGTGGCTGATTCACTTGGACATGCATCCCAGGCCCTTTGACCTGCCTTGGCCCCTGCTTCTCCCCACAGGTTTGCAGGCAGGCTTGCTTGGGGCTGCCCCAAGGGGATGGACTACAGTGTGCTCTGCCTGGTCCCTGTGGCCCCCTTCCCCGGAGCCCTGCCCCGTCCTGGCTTCTGTGGGCTAAGCTGTCCAGGCAGAGGGACAGTGTCCCTCCTCGCCCTGGGCCTCTGCCCTCCTCCCAGCTCGGCCTCTGGGAATGTCACAGAGGACCCTGGAGGACTCAGGTCCCCCACGGGCGGCCCTGGAGATGAGCACTAATCTGCTTCCCTAGTTTTAGTGCCTAGTTTAGATTTAAGGCATGAAAGTTAATGCCCTGTGTTTCCGAGGTGATAAAGAGGATGGTTGGCGGTAAAGGGGCCTGGTCTGGCAGAACGGGCCGGGAGAACAGCCACTGCTCAGGGCGGTGGGATGGGATGTGGGCAGTGCTGCTCACAGCGGCATCAAATCATTAAATCATAAAACTTAATGCAGGGCCTGGGGCGTCGAGGCCATTATGTGTAACTGCCGTGGCAGGCAGCACACCTGCCCCCACACTGGGCAGAACCAGGCCCTGGGGGCCCCCGAGGCAGCGGGAGTGGCCCCAATACCTGAGTAGGACCCTCCCCCACGTGTTCAGAGCCAGCAGGGACCCCATCCCTGCTTCCACTTCCTGCTGGCCTCCTCCTGCCACTTGCAGAACCGGCCTTACAGGTTCTGGAACACCCCTGGCTTCGGTCCCCCTCTGGATATGGCCGCCTTTCCTGCCCCCCCTCTCCTGTCCGGCTCAGCTTTCTCCCAGGCCTGACACCCCGTCTCTTGTCTGTGCGAAGGCGATTGGGCCCCATCACTTGAAGTACATGGACGTCTGCCCAGGAACTGGACACAGCCAGAGGGACACAAACCACAGGCAGTGGTGGCATGGGGGGCGGGGTGCAGGTGACAATGAAGCACCGAAAGAGGGGGTGCTCTTCTCCTGTTCTGGGGTCACAGTGACTCATTGGGGAGGGCTTGGTCCAGTCAAAATTCTTTTCTTGTAAAGCACATCCTTAGAAATCTTACCGTTTGTTGCTACTATGAACGGACTATTTTGTTTCATGTCCCTTCCCAAATTTTTATTGCTATCATAAATCAAAACTTTCTCGCCCTGACCCGTTTGGCTCAGTGGATAGAGCATCAGCCTGTGGACTCAAGGGTCCCAGGTTCGATTCCAGTCAAGGGCATGTACCTTGGTTGCGGGCACATCCCCAGTAGAAGGTGTGCAGGAGGCAACTGATGTTTCTCTCTCTGTAAAAAATCAATAAAATATATTTTTTAAAAAACACTTTCTCTTTCCACCTATCTCACTAAATTCTCTTACTAATTTTAATATGGTTTTATTAAAATCGATTAGTTTATCGAGGTGAACTCTTGATAATCTGTAAGTAAAGATATTTTCCTTTCCTTCCCGGTACTTACTCCGCTCAATTCATTCTCCTGGCTTACTCTCCGAGTTAAAGCTCCAAAGCCATGCGATCGACAGCGAAGACAGCTGTGCTCTATCTTGCCCCTGATTTAATAGAAACGACTTTGGCATTTTTCCACTTAGTAAAATGTTTGATCTTGGTTCTTAGTAAATAGTCTTTATCCTGCTTAAGTCATTTCTGTCCACACTCGACGAGTTCTTAGAGGAAAACAGTAATGTGTACCTTTCAGATACATGATAGAATGACCTAATAGCTATGAAATTGGCTACATAAATGGCGAAGCATAAATCCTACCGTTTTCTCTGCAACCGTATGGCACTTATAAATTCTCGGTGGTTAGAAAATTTAAAACAATAGGACACTCGGGGTCATTTCGGAATCGCCTACCCCCACGATCTTACGGAGAGAACCCTGCAACCAGGCCATGCAGTCCACATTTTGTTGTTGTTTAAAATCTTTTATTTTTATCTTATCTTGGTTATTTGCGCGGTATTCCATTTCTAGAGTTGCAGTAACACACTAACAAGTAACCACAAACTGGGTGGTTTAAAGCAACAGAAATGGACTCTCCAGCAGTTCTGGGGTCCAAAGTCAAGGTATCCGCAGTGTTACACTCCCCAAGCATTTTATTTTATTTAATAGAAGCCCGGTGTACAAATTTGTGCACGGGTGAGGTCCCTTGGTCTGACCGGTGACTGGGACGATAGGGACCAGTCAGGGAGAGGGGCAGCGGGAGGTTGGCTGGCCGTGGGAGGCTGTCTGTGGGAACACACTGACCACCGGGCCTGCTGCGTTGAGCATCTGCCCCCTGGTGGTCAGTGTGCATCATAGCTACCGGCCGGTCATCCGGTCATAATGGTTGCTTAGGCTTATATATATATACTAGGAGCCCAGTGCACAATATATTGTGCACTCGGGGGGTCCTTCAGCCTGGTCTGTACCCTCTCACAGTCTGGGACCCCTTGGGGGATGTCCACCTGCTGGTATGCCTGGCCAGCCTGGGTGAGGGGCTGATGGCAGTTTGCAAGCTGGCCAAGCCCGCCCCACCCGCCCTGCTCACCCTGCCGCCTGCGCTGCACCCACCTCCGTGGTTGCACTGCCGGCCTCCATCTTGGCTGAGTTAATTTTCATACAGCCACTCTGATTGGCTGGTGGGCGTGGCTTAGGTGCCCCGGAGAAACGGTCAATTTCAATATTACTCTTTTATTAGAGTAGAGGTTTTATTTTTAAAATATGTTTTTATTGATTTCCTTCTTCTTCCTCTACCCCTGTGCTGCCTGCTGTCAGGAGTGACAGCTCTTGCCTCTCCATCCACCCACCCACCCAGGTCCCTAACAAATATTCACTCAGCAAACATGTGCGTGACTTTGCTCTGGACACTGAAGGCAGAACAGGATGGACCCCACCCACTGGGTGCTTAGTGGCTCAGCATCTGAGTCATCTCTGAAGGGGAAACCATAGCTAACAGGCTTTAGGTTTCCATCCGTCAGGAGACAAATCCACACAAGTGCTGTCTCGCTAAAGGGGAAAGGCGCATTGGTATGCACCTTGCAAAGCTGAGCCCGGCTTTGAGCCGTGATTTGCATTTCTCCTTGCAGGGCTATTTATCTGGGGAGGTTGGAGCTCACTGTCTGTGGCGAATTCGCACTTAGCATTATATTAACGGACGCCGGCAGGACCGGTGCGGTTCAGGGAGGTTTCAAGGAGTGGGAGGGCTGGCTTTCCATAATTCCATGAGCACTGGCTCCTGCAGAACGGAAAACTGAGCCTAACAGCATGCCTTTCTCTGGACGAGAACCCCAGGAGAGAGGACTAAGATCCTCAGACCCAAGCTTTGAAGAACACTAGCATCTCTAGGAGGGACAGTGGAGGACAATGTCACTCCAAGGTTATCTGCAAATTGGTGAAACTCTTCCCCAGGAGGGGAACATGTAAATACTTCTCCAAGCGATGGAAGGCAGCGAGCAAGAGGACAGGACCAATTCTGGCCTCACGGTCACCCAGAGAAAGAGACTGGCTCAGTCTGAGCCGTGATAAAAGCCTCCAGGCCAGTGTGGCTGCCCCCACGTGGCTGCGGTGGCCACTGGTTTGGCTTATGAACTTGACTCACCTGATGCATCTGTCAAGGTCACCCTGAGAGCTCTTGGAGAAACTCAGGCTGTGGACTTCCCTTTGCTCCATCCCTCTGTGCTCCCACGGCTTAGCTCCCAAGGGTTTGAGGAGAAGTGTGTGGCTGTGCGGGCGAGGGAGGGCGTGTGTATCCGGGAACGGGCGTTCGTGGGCTGAATGTGCCCAGAATATGCCAGTCTGCACATTGACTTGCTCCTACTCAGCGACTTTGTTCTCTGTGTCTCCCTTTGCCTTATGGCGAGTCTTATAGCGCCAACCAGATCGTACGTTCCTTAGAGACCGGACAGCATCTCAGACTTCAACAGTCTCGAGTACCTGGCTCGGTGCCGGTGCCATAAACGCTACATAAACTTGAGGATGGCTGTAGTAAGTATTAGTCTGCTTGGGCTACTATAACAAAATCCCAAATGCTCTCCCTCTTCTTCTAAAGCCACAAACCGGTTGTGAGGACTCCCCCACCTCGGGACCTCATTAATTCTTTTTAAAAAAGTATGTTTTATTGATTTCTTACAGAGAAGAAGGGAGAGGGATAGAGAGTTAGAAACATCTATGAGAGAGAAATATCGATCAGCTGCCTCCTGCACACCCCCCCACTGGGGATGTGCCCGCAACCAAGGTCCATGCCCTTGACCGGAATCGAACCCGGGACCCTTCAGTCCGCAGGCCGACGCTCTATCCACTGAGCCACACCAGCCAGGGCACCTCACTTACTCTTTATCATCTCCTAAAGGCCCTATCTCCAAACAACATCACATTGAGGG
>PVJC01013747.1:0-37430 GCA_004026665.1 Murina feae
CGGCTTCTATAATGAAACAATTGTTACACTTAATTGTTGCAAATGTGCGTTTTGCTTCAGGCCAAAGGCTAAGGAGCCAGCGAGCAGGTAGTTAGTTTTGCTTTCACTCCTGCTGCAACGGACACTGCCTAAATGTTTACTCA
Source organism: Murina feae (assembly GCA_004026665.1). NCBI lineage: Eukaryota > Metazoa > Chordata > Mammalia > Chiroptera > Vespertilionidae > Murina > Murina feae. Next base: position 144 of record PVJC01013747.1, read on the forward strand.
GGTCCGTGAGTGGCGGCCGCCATGTTGGCTGGGCTAATTTGCATACAGCCGTTCTGATTGGCTGTGGGCATCCCGGAGAAACGGTTAATTTTACTATTCCGCTTTTATTAGTTTAGATATGTATATAGACTGGTTCTAACTGATGTTCAGTTTATCTTCATTGAGACATAGACTGAACTTCAGTATTTTCAGAAAGTGACCTCCTTTCTCCAATTCTATAAATTGTCATCCTAATCCTTTGTTGATTTTCTTCTTTTTTTCTTAGAGATTTGCAGATATTCTTTTCGTACCTAAATAGTCTTTTTTTTTCCTTTAAAGCATATTTATTTCAAATGTTTTCAATTCCAGCATTCTGGCAACATTTATGAAAAGATATATTTAGATCTGTCCCTTTTTTTGTAAAAAAATAGCACTCGTTTTACTCTGCTTGCCTTTTTCAAGGGATTTCAGACATATTCTTCTGTAAATATTTTACCAACATACTCCTCTGTGTACTTTTACCCAGCTTAAAAAAAAACAAAACAAAAAACAAGACAGTTCAAGAAGCAGCAGGTATACACTTTTAAGACAAGAGAGGTTAGACTTTTTAGGGGTGTAAATTACCTATTAATCAGAGAAAGGGAAGAGAAAATATGCTGGTGGATTTTCTTTACTAGAGGAATTTTTGCTCATGCAATGGTTTTTTTATGCTTTACTTTACAATTCATGTTTATGCCAACCCTCCACAAGGGAGCCCTGGTTTAGAGAGTTCCTTTTTAGTTAATAGGATTTATTCTTTCAACTGTTGGGCTACTCATTGGGCCTCATTATCTATGACAAGAGGTAGATGCTTATTCACCCTGGAATAAGGAACCCTCAGAGCCTTTTGCTTATCATATGGAAGCCTTAGTTATGGAAATATAATATTTTGAAGTAAAACTAAAGGTATAATTAACAAAATTTTCTAGAATTTAAACATAAAATTGCTTTCAAATAGTAATACATTACTTATCCTTAAATGCCTTTAGAGCATCAAGCACAAAATACATAATTGTTTCATGAAATTTTTATAATTAGAATATTAATATAGTTGGCAAAGATGGCCTTTCCTTAATGTTCCCCTCAACGTGACGAAACTTTAGAAAAGTTTCTTTCTGACTATAGACCCCCGAACTCCCTTCTCAGAACATTTACCTTATTTTTATTTTTAAAATTTATCTTTATTGTTTAAAGTATTACAGGTGTCCCCTTTCTTCCCCCATGGACCCTCCCTCTCCCCACTCCTGTCCCCTCCTCAGCCCTTCACAGCACTGTTGTCTGTGTCCATGGGTTATGCATATATGCATACAAGTCCTTTGGTTGATCTCTTCCCTCCCCACCTCCCTTTCTTCTGAGGATCCTCAGTCTGATGCATGCTTCCATGTCTCTGGATCTATTTTGTTTGTCAGTTTCTTTCATTTATTAGATTCCACATATAAGTGATATTATGTGATACTTGTCTTTCTCTTTAGAAAACTTGAGTTATAAATTCTCAGCCTCTTTCAAGTGTAAATATTCTACAACCCAAAGATGTTTTTCTCAAGGATCTGGAGTCATCTTTGTGAAATGTAATCCTCTAGAAAGATAGTACTCCTGTATCCCAGTTTCTGTGGGCAGCAGGAACCGAACTTCTACAAATGCCAATTAGCAAACACACCGGCCTAATCACATTGACCAAACATGCATTTCCTTGATGTCCTTTCGTCTTTTTCCCTTCTTCCACCTTTTGCTTAGTGGAGTTCAAACTTTTTCTCCTCTTATAGTAGTTTCTCCCCTTTATTGCAATAGTCTTGAATGAAGTCTTTCTTGCCTGTTTAATTGGTCTGATACAATTTCTTTTTTACTAAAAACTATGAGAATATTTGGGGTAAAGGAACGGTGATTTAATCCTGACTTGCAATGTTTTCATTCACTCAGCTAAGCAGTGCAGATACAAAAATGAATGACACTGTGATGTACCCAATTTCTTAACCAAATTTATTTTCTTTCACCTTTTCGGTATAGTTTGGAAATTGAAAGAAATAGCATGATCTTAGTTCATACAGTTTTTTTTTTTCATTTGAGAATGTCCTCAGACAGAATTTATTATGCTAATTAAGTATTATGCTAATTAAGTATTTTATTATTAATATGGAATAAAGAACATATATGCTTCTCAAAGCAATGACTTCACACTGATGAAAACAGGAAAATACTTGAGCTTCTGAGGAGCCCCTTAAATCACACTTTCTGGCAGTTCTAGAAATTTCCCCTTACTTATGCACTGTGCAGTATCTTGCATCGGAGCTGGCCCAATAGTTTTCAATCCATGTCTTTAAATTCCTGTGTTTAAGTACTTGATATATTCATAGTATAGTTTTAAAAATTACATTTAGATGGCTTTTTTCATGGATATCTTGATTATAGAATTCTATAAATTATAACTTGAGTTAAAAATTAATAGTATTTTTAACTTCAGGTAGTTTGCCTTTCAAGTGACTATAACTATTAAAAACAGAGGCAAAAATGTTATTTAAAAGTTTGGCAAATAAAAGGGAAAGTGCATGTTGGAAAAAAGGACAAATTTTTGTATGATTTTAAATATAAACAGTGATCAAATATTATTAAATGTAAGATGTTAGTATTCTACTTAAAGTAATGGATTTTTTTTTTACTCAATGGGTTATAATTCACCAAGTTGTAAGATATTTAAGGTATATTATCATGATCTGATATACACTCACATTGTGAAAGGAATTCTTCCTCTAGTTAATTAATACATTCATTATTTCACATACTTATCCTTTTTCAGTGAGAGCATTTAAGTTCTACTCTTATAGCAAAGTTCAATTATACAATTACATAATACATATTATTATCTTTTATTTATTTACTTATTATTTATTTATTTATTAAATATGTTTTTGTTAACTTGAGAGAGGGAGTAAGAGAGAGGGAGAGAGAGATATACACTGATGGCCTGCCTCCTATATGCCCCCTACTGGGGATCAAGCCCACAAACCAGACATGTGTCCTGATGGGGAATCTAACCAGCAACCTTTTGGTGCATGGGATGATGTTCAATGAACTGATCCATACTGGCCTGAGCTTAACATTTTATTTAGGTTCTACATATATGTAATATCATGCAGAATCTGTCTGTCTGGCTCATTTAACCAGCATAATGTCTTCAAGTTCCACCCATGTTGTCACATTATTCAAAATAGCTAAGATATGGAAGGACTAGACAATGTATGAATTATAAAACAGAAATTTGACAGCTATTAGCCTATCTAATAAAAGAGTAATATGCAAATTAGGCATCACTCTGTCACAAAAATGGCTTTCCCCATAGTCACAAGATGGTGGTGCCCAGTCCAGCTCAGCCCCACCACTGAAGTGGTCAGGCCTGTTAGCCAGGCAGGTGGTGGCGGAGGTGGGGGGCCCGAGGGGCAGGACAGGCGATCAAAGGGGGCTGGAGTTCCCCTGCCCAGGCCAGAGGCCTTCGCCAGAGGCCTCAGGCCTGGGCAAGAGCAGAGTCAGTGATCAGAGGGGACAGGGGCAGAGCCAGTGATTGGAGTGGTATGAGGATGCCCTACCCAGGCATAAGACTTGGGCCAGAGGCCTCAGGCCTGGGCAGGGGCAAGGCGGGAGATCACAGGGCCCTGGGCTCTGCAGAGCCAGCAATCAGAGGGGTAGGGGCAGAGCCTATGATCGCAGGGGTCTGGGCACCAGTGGAGCTGGCAAAGCAGAGGGTCTGGGGGTCCCCTGCCAGGCTTGCAGCCTTGGCCAGAGGCTCAAGGGTGGAGCCAGCAATGTCAGGGGCCTGGTGGTCTCCTGCCTAGGCCTGTAGCCTTTGTCAGAGGCTGTAGTGGGGCAGGGGTGGAGCTGGTGATCAGAGGGGCAGGGGGGGGAGCCTCCAATTGCAGAGGTCTGGCCAAAGGCAGAGCCAGCAATGCAAGGGTCTCCAGGTCCTCTGCCTAGGCCTGTAGCCTTAGCCACAGGCTGCAGTGGGGCAAGGGTGGAGCTGGCCATGGCAGGGGCCTGAGGGTCTCCTGCCCAGGCCTGTAGTCTTTGCCAGAGGCTGTAGTGGGGCAAGGCAGAGCCCACAATCGAGGGGCTTGGGGGTCCCCTACCCAGTCCTGTAGCCTGGGTCAGAGGCTGCCAGTGAGGCAAGGGCAGAGCCAGCGATGGCAGGGGGAAGGATCAGAGCCTGTGACTACAGAGGCCTGGGCTCTGTGAAGCCAGTGACTGGAGGGGCTTGGGGGTCCCCTGCCCAGGCCTGCATCCTCAGCCAGAGGTTACAGGCCTTGGCAGGGGAAGAGCTGGGATTGGAGGGGCAGGGGTGGAGCTGGTGATAGGGGTGAACTACAGAGGAAACACCTTTTCTTACTTCTCATTGGCTAAGCTCCCTGTATGCCACTGGTAATATTCTTAGTAACTTGGGTAATAAGAATCCCTAAAGGTGAGCTAGGGTTTTTCCACCACACTCCTAGAGAAAAAAATGAAGGTCCACTGCTGGAGGGCTAAGAAATGTCATATCTTGCCCTAGCTGGTTTGGCTCAGTGCATAATGCCTCAGCTTGCTGACTGCAGGGTCTGGGTTCAATTCTGACCAAGGGCATGCACCTAGGTTTCAAGCTCTTCCCTTGCCAAGGCCCAGGTCAGGGCTCATGCAGGAGGCAACCAATGAAAGTGTCCCTCTCACTTTGATGTTTCTCTGTTTTTTTCTTCTCTTCCACATCTTCTAAAAATCAATGGAAACATATCCTCATGTGAGGATAAAAAGAAAGAGAAAGAAAGAAATGTCATATCCTATGAAAGAGACATCTTGAAAATGCCTAAAGAAAGTTGTCTTTTTTTCATGGTGAAGGGACTGGAGTCCGTGTTAATGAAAACACCTTGGTGGCTGTGGTGACTGGCAGTGGCTGCAGGAATGAGGTGATGGGGCTGGTGGCTTCCCCTGATTAGCCTGGTTGCCTCCCACAAAGAGAGGCCAGACTGTGGCTTAGGCCCACTCCCCAAGGGGAGCAGGGAGTGGGCCTCAACCATCAGTAGGACACCCCCTGAGGGTTCCCAATATGTGAGAGGGAACAGGCTGGGCTGAGGACCCCCCACCCAGTGCATTAATTTTGTGCACCGGGCCCCTGGTCTAATCTAATAAAAGAGTAATATGCAAATTGGGATCACTCTGCTATATCTAAGCCATGCCCATTAGCCAATCAGAGTGACTATATGCAAATTAACACAGCCAAGATGGTGGCTAACAACCGTGGAGGTGGAATAAGCAAGAGACTTTCCCCAGTGATGAAAGAAGCCAAGGCTCCCACCTACCTTGGAAGGCTGTGGCTTCCACTCAAGGCAACAAAGTTTCAATTATAGAAGATAAATAAACCCCAGATACCTGCTTCCAGCCAACTTGGGCTCAAGGAAGCACTGGAAGCCTGGGTTGTCAGGGGCAACTGAACCTGGGATCCAGTTAAAGCAACAAAGTTTCAATTATAGCAGATAAATAAATCCCAAATACCTGCTTCCTGCCAGCTTGCAAATGGCCCTCAGCCCCTCACCCAGATTGGCCAGGCACCCCAGGGGGGGACACCCTCCTTGAAGGGGCTGTGACCAGCCTGCAAATGGCCCTCAGCCCCCTCACCCAGATTGGCCAGGAACCCCAGGGGGAGACACCCACCTTGAAGGAGCTGTGGCCAGCCTGAAAACAGCCATCAGCCACTCACCCAGGCTGGCCAGGCACCCCAGTGGGACCCCCACCCTGATCTGGGACATCCTTCAGGGCAAACCAGCTGGCCTCCACCCATGCACCAGGCCTCTTGTCCTATATAATAAAAGGGTAATAGCAAGTTGACCCTAACAGTGGAACCACTGGGAATGACTGGTCACTATAACACACACTGACCACCAGGGGGGAAGATGCTCAATGTAGGAGCTGCCCCTCATGGTCAGTGCACTCCCACATGGAGAGTTCTGCCCAGCCACAAGCCAGGCTGCCGGCTGCCAGTACAGCAGTGGTGGTGGAAGCCTCTCTTGCCTCCTCAGCAGCGCTAAGGATATCCAACTGCAGCTTAGGCCTGCTTCCTTCTGGCAAGTGGACATCCCTTGAGGGCTCCTGGGCTGCCAGAGGGATGTCTGACTGTCATCTTAGGCCTAATTGCCCAGGGAGCGGGCTTAAGCCAGCAGGTAGACATCCCCTGAGGGTTCCCAGACTGTGAGAGGGCGCTGTCCAGGCTAAGGGACCCCCTCACGTGCACAAATTTTTTTGTACCAGCCATCTAGTACATATTATAAAACCTTTGAGGACCTAACAAAACTTCATTTTACATAACATTATTCCATATCAAAACCATACGTTTGGTGAATAAATATTTAGATTAATAATTGTCCCCACTGTACTCCTCTTCACCAACCTTGACCAACATCCATTCTACTCACTTCTGTGATTCTTCAATCTGACATCTGTGGACTGCAGACTCTTGCTTCTGACTTTGAGTTGGTCAATGGCTATGGAAGACACCAACAGAGGATTAGAAGATAATGCTTTTCCTGATTGTGTCTTGCCTCCACAGCTTTAACTTCTCTTCCAGCATCATTCCCTAAGCTCCAACTCTCACAGGTTACAGCGACACCTTCCATTCCCTACTCTTGTCTCTGTAGACCCAGAGTAATACTTGTTCCACAAGTCCGGTAGGCTTTATCATGCCTTGGTTTCCTTCACCTTGAACTCACCTCTATAAATAGTTCAGTCATTAAACTTTCATCAGTTAACCCCATTTATTACCATCTGCTTCCTATCTGCTATAGTATGTATCGTATCGACAGTACATAGGAACTGAGTTCAAGTTCTTGTCCTGGATAATTAAGGAAATTAACATTACATCTATAATAATAATCTATAATAATAAAAGCATAATATGCTAATTAGACCGGACAGCCAAATGACCTTCCGGATGTCCTTCTGGACAACCTTCTGAATGAAGCCACGGTGGCAGGGGCCAAGGTAGAGGTGGCTGCAGCTGTGGTGGATGCCAAGACAGAGACAGTTAGGGGCGATCAGGCAGGCAGGCAAGCAATTAAGGGCAACCAGGAAAGTAGAGTGGTTAGGGGTGATCAGGCAGGCAGACAGAGAGGTTAGGAGTAATCAAGCAGGCAAGCAAGAAGTTAGGGGTGATTAGGCAGGCACACAGGTGAGCAGTTAGGAGCCAGTAGTCCTGGATTGCAAGAGGGGGCAGGCTGGGCTGAGGGACCCCTCTACCACCATGCACAAATTTCATTCACTCGGCCTGTAGTGTTTAAATAAAGACTGTTTTAATCCTTTTTCTTTAAAGATAGTAAAATATAACTTACAGGCATCATCATTATTTCTTTATAAGTTGACATTTAAAAAATTTCCAAACATACATAAAAGTAAAGTTAAAAAAATAAACTTCCGTAACTTCCATCACCTAGTTTAGAAAATTATGAAAATTTTGCTGTATTTGTTTCCATCTATTTTTTTGCCTTTTTTGGGGTGGGGGAGGGTGGTAGGGGTGAGAACAGGCCTGAAGTATTTTAAAGTTAGTGTTAACATATCATTTTACCCTATTTCAGTACATATCAAAGGCAAAGAAAGTGATTTTCCTACAAAATAATGTCATTTATTACTGTGAATAATTAACAAAATTAACAATAATTTCTTATTTTTTTTTATCATTTGTTTAGTTTGAATTTGAATCCAATCCAGACAGTTCAGTTATTATATTTCTCCTCTCTCTTTCTCTCTCTATTTTTTAAAATATAGACCAGTTTCTCCTCCTCCCATTGTATATTTCAGGTCACTGCCTTTTTGAAGAAATTAGGTCAGTGTAGATGATCTGCAGTCTGGATTTAGCTGATTCTTTCTTGTCGTGTTTCACTACATATTTTGTTAGACTGGGTATAAAGTCTTAAGATTTGAGTCAATTCAGGTACTTTATTTTCTTTTTCACAAAATCATTCTATATGCTTTGTACTTCATAAGGCAACACTTTGGAGGTACTCATTATCTAATTGTCTTACTTTAGTGACACTGATTGATATATTGATTTAGATGATGACATCTCCGTTCCTTCACTTCAAAATTCTCCATCAGAGTTCACCTGATGATTTCAGCATCTGTTGCTGGGAATTGCCCAAATCAGCCCTTTTGTTCATCATAGCAAAACAGCGATTTTTCTAATTATGCCCTTCCTTCTAGATTCATTACCTGGAATTCTTCTCTAAAAAAGAACTTTCATTCATCCATTAGAGTCTTTTGTTACCATGATTGACAATTGATGTTGGGAAGGTAGAAAAATTGCTTAATTCTTTTGATATTATAAATTATTGATCAGTATACTATTTATTTCTAGTGTTGTACACCGAATTTTGTTTCGAAGTCCACCCTTTTTATTTTAAGTACTATGATAAACTCATGGCTTTTAATACTCACGTTTTAATCAAATTCTGTCTCTTTTTTTTTCCTTTGAGAGTCACATTTTCCCAGCATTAGTCAGTGACAACGCCTGTGAAGTTTTGATATCACATTTTTTTGCGGGAAATGAGTCTCCACCAGGGAGACTGTCAATGGACATGAAGAAACATACGTTGGAACCTCTAGTTGGAACCGGCAACAATAAAAATGTTTTACGTCGTTGTCGTGTGTGTGCCGCTCATGAACTACATAGTGAAGCGCAGTACATGTGCAAGTTTTGTAATGCACCCCTGCACAAAGGAAAGTGTTTCGAACGCTCCCACACAGTGAAGCACTACTAGGTTACAGTTTTTTTTATAAGATCTGTTGAAAATTTCGAAAAAATATTGTAATTTTGTATAAATAAAATTATTTTGATTGTGAAAGAGTGTTTTTATATGTTTACCTAGAATGTAGTAATTTTGTGTACATAAAAATACAATAACAAATATTTTGCAAAGTAAATAAATAGAGACCTCTTTTTAAACGAAAACACTGAAAGTTTCATAGAAAAATATCAAGTAGATAGAAAGATATGAATATTTAACGGAAAGTCTAGTTTTGGCGAGAAAATGTCAAAAAAGCCCCGCGTTAGGACGCGATTTGGCGGGAAAATGCCCGCTTACAAAGTGATGTAACACCATTGGTTCCTTTAGCGTCCCTTCCAGCACAGCACCACGCCCAGCCTCCGCATACACCGTACATCCTCTGACCCAGACTTGGAGCCCTGCATGCCTTCAAGGAGGCTCCTTTCCTTTAAGCGGAAATGATATTTAGAGACATTAAAAGGTCAATACTACTGTGTTGTCATTGCTTCTAGGTCTTTTTAATTGGTAACCTGAGGAATATGTACATTTTTAACAAGGAAAAATTAAAGTGGCCATACTGCTATTCCCCATGAATTGCACCATTACAGAGTTTTACCTTAGCTGTTTTGCTTTAATTCCTGCATTGTTTAATGCGTGCTGGAAATCCTGTTTACCAACAAGTAGCATAAGTTACAAAAGGTAACATATATTTACTTTCTCCTACAACGTGCATGTACTGTTTATCATTTTAAGAATTGCTTTAGCACATATCTTTCAGGAAAGAAAAAGAGTTCTTAGGAGAAAAAAAAAACATGATTATATTTTGGTTAATAATTTATCTACAGAGCTTTCACTTCAAGAAATAATGGAGTAATTGGTACTAGATCTGTCCTCTACCATAAATAATTATAAAACAAAACAGAATACACAGTTTCCCTGAAGTAAGGATCAAGGATTAGAGTTAGGGCTGCTGAGTGATTGCTAATTTCAAAGCTGATGGTGTCCATCCTGAAGTCCACGTGAGGGTTTCCAATGAGTCTTGGATCAATGCCTGGACTGTAAATGCAAAGGGTAAGGGCTAGTGCTGCATGGCTGAACCATGACACCAGAACTCATGCTATGATATTGCTGCTTGACCAGATTGAAGAGAACTCTCTTGGAAGGTCATTAGGTGAGACCCATAGTCACCCAAAACTCAATGGGTGCCATGCATGGAGTAAGACCACAACCTATAGGTAAAAATAAAACGAAAATTAAAATGCCCAAAGAAAAAGAGCCTGATGGGATCAAAAAGTTCCACTTAATCTCTAGCCAGCATGAAGCTCAATACTCTCTTTTTAAGAAATCCAACATGTCCCAGACTGCCTTTAATGTATTATCATAATGTTCAGCATAAAAGAATTTATCTAAATATTTCTCATTGTTGTGACTTGTGTTTTTTAAAAACAAAGCCTAACCTTGTCTTATAAATCCCTATATATTCTATAACAATTTTTTTTTCTGAAAATTTTCTCTTTGAATAACCTTAACATTTTAAATATTTTCAAACACCTTATCTGTCTTGGTTACTTGTTTCCATCATTAGAAAGGACAGGAGTGGTGAAGTTATATATAATTGCATACAGTATGTTTCTTTGTGGTTTTGTTTTTATTTCCAATGAAATTATTCTGCATTCAGCTCACTTTATGTATAACAGTCTCTTTTGATAATGTACTTATTTCTAATTTTTACTGAGATTTATTAATATTAATAATAATTAGGCCAAATAGAATAAAAGTTTGTTTTCTCCAATTTATAAAGAACTTTCAAGCATTCATGAATCTCCCATTTATGAATAACATCAGATATTTGCTAGCACTACAGAAGATAGAAAGAGAAGCTTAACATGGTATGCACTTAGGAGGGAAAAATCAATCATTCACAGTCCATAAGTTTTGTTAAAGTCAAGATGTTGGTTTATAAATGACCATGTGTACTAATAGAATGGCAGAACACACAACTGATTTTCCTACCATGGACAAATTAAAAGGAATTACTGATAATCAGCACCTTCTGATGATTACTTTATGAAATTGTACTGCTTTTTTTCTCTTTTTTTAGGTGTTCAGAAAAATAACAAGTCTTTTTTTTATTAAGTATTTTTAATCACAGCAGTTATTGTGATAACATAAATAAAATTGGTACTTTGAACCTAGAAAACAATATAACCAAAAGTTAATTTCCAAATGCAACGCAGACATCCTTTGTTTAGGGGTGGTTCAGATGAAAGTATGATTTGTTGTTGTTGTTTGTAAAGACGATTGCCTGGCGGGTGTGTTCAGTGGTTGGGCATTGACCTATGAACCAGGAGGTCACGGTTCAATTCCCAGTTAGGGCACATGCCTGTGTTGTTCAATCCCCGGTAGGGGCTGTGCAGGAGGCAGCGGATGAATTATTCACTCTCATCATTAATGTTTCTCTCTTCCTCTCTGAAATCAATAATAATGTATATTTTTAAAATATAAGAAAAAGATGGTTGTTATAAGTCGGCATATAACCACTTAGCTACACCTAAGTTCTATCTATTTAAAAAGTTGTTTCAAAGAATTCAATTTAAACATCTTATGCTTTTCTTCAGTGACTCTCCACGCAGTAGAAGTACTCCTTGATGGGCAGAGCCCAGGAAACTCTTTGCCATGCTGATATCCACCATATAGGCCTCTCCAAGGGAGCGGGCTCCAACTCCTGAGAAGGCCCCATTGAGAATGGAACAATGAGGTGGTAACATATGGTAGCATTGATCATTGTCAAAAATTAACAACTTGAGGGATCTTTGTTTTTTGTGTCAGTGGGTTGGACACATCTAAAATTTATCTGTAATTTGCACTCATTCTCTTTTCCCAGGAACCAACTGTTACTATTTGCTTTGAACTCTGACTGGGAGGGAGATCGTTCTTAAAGTTTTCCACAGAAGCCACAAAGCCTGCCGCCACCCCTATCAGCATAGGCTCCTCTGGGATTGTCAGGGCATGATCTGGACAGGTGCCCATTTCCCCACAAGCAAAGCATCTGACAAAAGGAAATTCACCTAGAGCTGGGTCTCTGTAGCCTTGCCCTTGGATATTTCGTGCTCCGTGGATCCACAGCGAGAACATATTCCAGCGCCCGTCTCCTGATTCTCAAGGGCGGCTGGCCAATCCGCAGTCCCGTGGTCAGGTGTTCCGGGCACAGTCTCACCAGAGGTAAGTATCAGTGATGCATGACTCCTCCAGAGGAACTTAGCTCGCCAGGGAAGCCGCGCCTGCAGCTGCCTGCGCGCTCAGGGACCGCACTGCTTTTCAAAGCGAGATATTTTACTTGAAGTTCAAAACTCTGTGAAGATAGTGCTGAGTTCTTTACATTAAACATACGGTGTGTTGTCAATTCCAAAAATATATATAAATAATTATTGTGCATCAGAATTATACAACAAAGAGGAGTTGTTATATAATGGAGTTAGAAAATCGAGATACATTTTGAACTGTAAAAATATACATATTAGCTTCTAAGTGCGCTGTCTTAGGCATTGTCTAAGTACTACCAGAGTGCCAATGTGCTCTAAAGTCTTTAAAAACTGAAGATAAAGGGCTCTTATCATAATGGCTTCAACTATTGTAAAATGCACACACTAGGAAAGATTTTAAAAACACACTAGTATTGCCCTGACCGATTTGGCTCAGTGGATAGAGCGCCGGCCTGCAGACTGAAGGGTCCTGGGTTCGATTCCGGTCAAGGGCATGTACCTTGGTTACAGGCACATCCCCAGTAGGAGGTGTGCAGGAGGCAGCTGATGGATGTTCCTCTGTCATTGATGTTTCTAACTCTCTATCCCTCTCCTTTCCGCTCTGTGAAAAATCAATAAAATATATTTAAAAAAACACACGCTAATATTAAATAGTTTCATTGAAATGACATTGAATGGGGTTTCTTACACGTGGTTTTCAATTACTTAGGCAAGGATGAGTTACGGGAGAGACATGGCATCTACATCTCCCAGACCTTTGCTCTAAGCCCTGACTTTGTCAGATCTGGCAGTGTGCCATACTCATGCAAATAGCTTCATCTTTCCGACTCTTAGTTTACTTGCCTATAAAAGAATTACACTAATTTCTTTAACTCAGGAACTTTATCATCTACTCTAATAAAAGCGTAATATGCAAATTAATAATCACTCTGAGACACCTAGGCCATGCCCACTAGCCAATCAGAGTAACTATATGCAAATTAACTCAGCCAAGATGGAGGCTGGCAGCCACAAAACTAGAGCAAATAGGAGGCTTCTGTTGCAACTGCCTGCCTAGGCTGGCTGGGCCTCTGCTCATAGCAACAATGTTTCAATTATAGAAGCCACGGAGCTGAAGCAAACAGGAGGCTTTGAGGCTTCATTACCTGCTTAGGCCTCCGCTCAAGGTAACAAAGTTTCAGTTATAGAAGATAAACCCCAGAAACCTGATTCCAGCCAGCCTCACTGGGACTTTGGGTCAATGAGAACTGTGGGCAGCCTAAAAATGGCCCTGAGACCCTCACCCAGGCTGGCCAGTTACCCCAGTAGGGACCAGAACCCTGAAGGGGCTGTGGCCAGCCTGAAAATGGTCCTCAATCCCTCACTGAGGCTGGCCAGGCACCCCAGTAGGAACCCAAACCCTGAAGGGAATGTGGGCAGCCTGAAAATGGTCCTCAGCCCCTCACCCTGGGTGGCCAAACCCCAATGGGTGAGGGTCCCTACTGTGGGGTTTGGCCAGCCTGCGAACAGCCATCAGCCTCTCACCCAGGATGTCTAGGCACGCCAGCAGGTAGACATCCCAAGGGATCCCAGACTGTGAGAGGGCACAAATTTTTGTGCACCGGGCCCCTAGTAATAAAATGTGATAACATAAGGAAACTTCCTTAAGAGTGCCTGGAAATGTCATAAATATTCTGCACATGTTGGTGTCCTTTCTGTACTTTTTTACTCTTCTCACATAAAACAAAGAGGTTCAAAAATCAGATTTATATTTTTAGAATTTTCATGGAAGAGGAAATTAAGAGATATGATTAAATATTATTAGAGTCCTTCCATTCTCTCACCGTGATAGACCTCAGTCCACTGCATTACATTCATGTTTCTGCCTCACCTCACATTACCAGAAACGAAAAACTTGTATTCCTATCAAAGATGTATCTGCCCCTTGTCCACTGCGTCCCATCTGCTTTTTCACAGCATAGAGTTCTGCTTCCATCATTTTCCTAATGTTTCTTTTCTATGCCCCCTTTCTCCTGGATTATCTTTCTTAACATATCACCATGCTGTCTTTTCTTCTAGTTTAAAAAACAAAAACAAATTTCTCTTGTCCCATGATCTCTTTCTGTGCCACTTCTCTTCTCTTTTAAGCAAAACTAAAAATTTGCTTTACTTGTTCTATGTAGTTGCTATACTCTAGTTCCAGACCTCATCTAATTCAGAAATCATTTTTATATTAGACCTTCTGATATCCAGCATGACATAAATTATTCATTTTTATTCCAATGTTGGATGATGGCTGGCTATTAAAAGGTTTTCTACAAAGTAAGTTAAAATTTGTCTTTTCATACCCACACTGATTTATCTTTCAAGAGAAAACTCTGTTTGAAAAATCTTTGATGATACTTGTTAGGTCTACTTTTATTAATTTCTTTTCCAGGATAAACAATTTTACTTGTTTTCAAATATTATGCATATAAAATAATGCTTCCAAAACTTTCCTTAGGTTTAAATATTTTTCTACATCTAGTGACATGTGTCAAGACTTCTAATAATGTGTATTTTAACTCAATCTATACAAAAAATAATGTTTTAAATTTAATTAAAAATTAAGCATTTTATGATCATCTTTAAAAATAGAAATAAATGACGTAACATTATAACTTTTTACATTATGCTAAGACTAGAGAGGGATAAAATCCTACTCAAAGACTTGATAGGGAAAATTCATCTCATGTATCTCCCAAAAAACTAATTGTTAAGTGTTTAAGTATTGAAGTTCAGATAAACACTGAAGAATTCATTTTCTAGGTTTTTCAGGGACAGGAATATCAATCTAGTACAATCTAAACTGATAAAAGTGGAATAGTAAAATTAACCGTTTCTTCAGGACGCCCAACAGCCAATCAGAGCGACTGTATGCAAATTAGCCCAGCCAACATGGCAGCTGCCACTCACGGACCTGAGTAAACATTTAGGCAGTGTCCGCTGCAGCAGGAGCGAAAGTGAAACTACCTGTGCGCTGGCTCCTTAGCCTTTTGCCTGAAGCAAAACACATTTGCAACATAAAGAGCTGAAGCCGGGCCTGAGTCTAAGAGTAACAATTGTTTCATTATAGAAGCCACGAGGTGAGGCAAAGGAGGCTTCCTTAGTAAAAGGCCTCACCTTAAAGGAACACCATCAATTATAGAAGATAAACAAACCCCAGCCCTTAAAGAAACAGCATCAATTATAGGAGATAAACCCCAGAAATCTACGTCCAGCCAGCTTTGCTGGGACATTGGGTCAATGAGAGCTGTGGGCAGCTTTAAAGCCCCTCACCCAGGCTGGTCAGGCACGCCAGCAGGTGGACATCCCCCAAGGGGTCCCAGACTGTGAGAGGGCACAGGCGGGGCTGCGGGACCTCCTGAGTGCACAGAGCGGCTGCAGGGCAGAACAGCGTAGGACTCAGGACCCGTGAGTGGGAAATAGGCGGCAGGGTTGGAGGGCACCGGGAAGCGGGTAAGAGGCGGCAGGGGGTCGGCAGCCTGCTTGGTGGGCTTCCCAGGCCCTTGGAGGGGCATTGGGGAGTGGAAAAGAGGAGGCAGGGGGTCAGTGGCCTGTTTGGTGGGCTTCCCAGGCCCCTTGCAGGGCACCAGGAAGTGGGAAAGCAAGGTGGCGGGCTGGGGAGTGGGAAAGAGGCGGTGGGGGGTTTCGGCCTGCTTGGTGGCTGCCCAGGTCCCTTCCGGGGATCAGGGAGCAGGAAAAGGCTGGCCTGACCACGAGGCGGGGTTTTCCCTGCTCTCTGGTGGCTGGAGAAAGATGGGCAGTAGGCAAGCTTGGGAGGCAGGCAGCACCCAGCCCTGGCCACAGCTCAAAAAAGAGAACAACATGCAGGGGAGGTCAAGAGTCTGAGAGATCAACATAGAGGGGGTGCCTGCTCTAAGCCTTGACGGTGTGTCTGGGGGCAGGCCCCCAGCAGGTAGACACACACAGGAGGACTGCTCTGAGCCTCAGATGCGGCTGGGGGCAGGTCCCCAGTGGCGACACACACACATACACACACACACGCACACAAAAGGCGCCTGGCAGACTGGGGCCATCATAGGATATCCACTGAGGGGTCCCAGACTGTGAGAGGGCACAGGCCGGGCTGAGGGACTCCCTCCACCCTGAGTGCACAAATTTTTGTGCACCGGGCCCCTAGTGGTTTTATATTAACTAAAAGGCTTTATAGTCATTAAATTCCTTTCATATACAATTTAACCAAAATATTGGTTAAAACAATTCATAAAATACACATGATTAATATACATGATTAAAAACTAGTTTACTATGAAAAGTGAAGGTAGAACTAAACAAAGAAATGGATTAGGGAAATAATTCAAGGTTGCTCATCAGAATTTACTCTCTGGGATGAATTAGTCCAGTTATCAAACTGCCTAACTGGTCAAAGGCTGTAGCCACAGAAAACCTTTCAGGAGTTAGAAATTCAAATACGCTAAATTCCTTTCAAGTTAAGCTTTAAATATTGTTGCTTTTTGTTCCCTTTAGTTTTTAGTCATGTAATTCTTATTTCATATATGTTGAATCCTGTCTCTACTTTAATTTTTCAGATTTTTTTTCTCTTTAATTCTCAGTGCTGCATTTTAGGTAATTTCCTTCAATCTATTTTTAATTTTACTAATTTTATCTTATGTGGTGATTAAATGGCCATTTGACCCATCTAATGGGTTTTTAATTTCAATAATTATATTAAAAAAACGTTAATTTTTATTTTATTCTTGTTAAATTCCACCCATTTTCATAAAACATTGTCACTTCTTAATCTTTTGATTTTTTATTTTATTCTTTATTTTAAAGATACTTATTTAATAAGTACTTATTTACGTATTAAATAACTAGAGACCCAATGCACAAAATTCATGCAAGAGTAGGCTTTCCTTCCCCAGGCTGCTGCCATTGGCCTCCTGCTGGCACCTGGGACCTGGGCTTCCTTCGAATCCCCAGCTTAGTCCAGAAGGTCGTCTGGTCTAATTAGCATATTATGCCTTTACTATTATAGATAAAAAGCTATAGTTCTTCCCAGAGTCCAAGTTGCAACAGAGAAACTTCCTTGTCATCTTCTTATCCTAGAGTGGGTGTTTTTCTAATTTATCTTTATGATGTTTTCCATCTGTAAAACAGTATCTCACTATCACCTACCCATCAGGGTTCTAGCTCCTGCCCTTCCATGAAATTTAAAACCCCTATCTCCGTTGGTAGTCCAGTGGCCCAGATTTTGTAGGTCAATCTGCATATTTTGCCTCCCTTACTCATAGTATTAGATCAGGGTTAATCTTACATACTTATATGAGAAATGAAACTTAATTGCACTTCTAAAATCAGAATACTCGATTGTTTTCTTTGTTTGCATTGGTGTGTCTGCATGAATGAGACTTACGAAGTCCTGAGCAGTGGAGGAGACAACCAGGGGGGAGAATGTAATTAATCCAGATGAAAGCAAAGGTGGAAGATGAAGGATGGCAATTCAAAAATTAAGTTTTTCTTTGAATCCCCAGGTTCAGCAGCACCTGGAGCTAGAATTGTCCCCAAACCTTTCAATTAGAGTGAATCGAAGGCTGCTTGAATGGGATTTCTTCATCCTGAATATGAGAGTCATCTCTAGTACAGTCGCTTCATAGCTATTCCCTTTTCCCCTATCTTTCTCAATCTGTCTAGTAAGTGTGAATTTTAATGTAAAATGTAGAGAACAAGAAATATTCAACTAGCCCACAGAGAACACTGTGATGTCCCGCTTAGGTATCCCTTATGGACTGAAGGATTAATCAACTGCTACTAGGCATTGTGTTAGTAGGTAATTCTCAGTTGTCAGCCTGCATCAGTCAAAGTTCAGAGAAGCAGAACCAGTACTATATATATATATATATATATATATATATATATATATTCTCAAAAAAGTGTATACACACACTGTGAATAATTATAAAGGTAGTATTTATTAAAATGCATTTCATTTTCAAAATTAAACTAACAGCTGTTAAAGTATATACACATTTTGGGGACACCATGTATAAAAAGAGAAGTATTATAAGAAATTGGATTGCACAATTATTGGAGCTGAAAAAGTAAATCAGAACTCTGTAGGGCAGGATCTTCTGGGAGCAATCTAAAGCTGCTATTCACAGCTAGAATGTCTTTTTTCTCAAGGAAGTCATAGTTCTTTTCTCAAGGCCTTTCATTTTCTACTCTTAACTCTATCATACAGAAAATGTTATTATTGCATGCAAGAGATAAGCTAAAGAATACTTAAATAATTTTTAAAACTTGCTGTGTGAGGTTCCTTCAGAGAAAGAGAACCAATAGGAGATATACATACATATGTATCAAACATTTATTTTAAGGGATTGGCTCATGTGGTTTCCATGCTGGCAAATCTGAAATTCATAGCACAGGCCGATTGCTTCAAGATGACGGGAATAAGGCTTTTATATATTGAGACTGTTTGCTTCAATTGAGCCTGCCTTATGTGGTTTCTGTGACTCTTGGTTCTAAATTCTAGCTTCTTAGAAATAGGAATACGACGGGCCAGCTAGGTTCAATTGGACCCACCTGAAACACGCAACTGCGGCCAGGAGTCGGTCATATGATCCTGGTGTCCGTTCCTGAGTATTTCTGGCGAAGGAGACGTTGCTATAAGTCAATAGCCAGACCACATGTGTCCATGACACTCGAGCTTTCCATGGCCTCTGTGTTCCTGGTGTCTTCACTTTCAGGTGGTTCCTTCTCAGTCTCCTTGTTGGGCTCTTTCTTCCTTGACCTTAAATGCTGGCAATTGTCAGGATTCTCTTCAGGGTCCTCTTCTCTTCTCACTCTGGGACTCTCCCCTGGGTGATTTCAACCTTTCCCAAGGATACAATGAACAGTTTTCCGGTATTGACACCTAAATCTAAACCTCTTTTATAGATCTCACTGCTAAGTGGCAGGCTGGTAAAATACCACTGAAAACAGAGCTGAGAGATGAAGAGAGAGAAACATCTTTATGACACATGAAGAGTCAACACACTAGACTTAGCTTGCCTGCAACTAGACCTGAATTCTTCTTGCTTACGCCAGACTGAGCTGGATCTCTGTTACTAACAACCAAAATCATATTTGACTAATTCGGAAATGTTCCTCAGTGCTTTCTATTGTCATGGGTCCAGAGTTCCTTTCTGGGTCATGTTTCCTGTTTTCTCAAAATCAGGATAGTAGTAGCCCTGCAAAACACACTCCTGTCCCTGCAGAAACATCCTCCCCCTCCCCATTATCATCCTCCTCCTTCCCCAACTCAACACACACACGCACACACTCCCGCTCGTGCATAGAAACAAAAATGCTAGTTATTATTTGCTCATAATTAATAAATAGTTACTTTGAAAATGTGTAGCTTTTCACAAAACAAACAGTTTTATGCACTAGAAAAATAGACATAGTTTCAGCATGACCCCTAATAGAATAAAACTCAAGTAAACTGAGATATAGTTCCACCTATTTTGACAACACTGCTGGCGAGAACATGTTTTTAGAAAATATTTCTGCCTTTTTATTTCTCCCCTAATAAAAACTATAATATCTAAACCTCACAATATTGTTTCAAAAGTCTAATTAATAAGAGTTGTGAAATGTTTCTAAAAATGAGAAACTGCTCTTAAGAATGAGGTCTTAAAGAGGTAGATACACATCATAATGTGAAGAAATATTAGGTGACAGTAAATGAATGAAAAGAAATATACTTATTAATAGTCACATATATACCACTTAATCTTGACATGTAGAGGAATACTTATATTCTTGTTCACCTGGACCATAATTATGTAAATAAAAGTTTGCACTTTTTTTATATATTTACACATATAGAAAACAAATGAAATCTATGTCTAAGTGTTACAGTACCTTGAGATGTGTACAAAGTAATTAATTGAAAGGGAAAATAACTCAACCAGTATTTAATACTATACAGATATATTTATATCTTGATTGCATAACTATTGACCTAGCCAGAATGCTACATTGGACAGATTATAAATACATCTATATTTCTGTATGTAGATTTATATTAAGTATTTGTGCAATATAATAACATGGGGTAAGGATATCTAAAACAATGCTTTAGAATACTTCCAAGAAATTCCTGGCATTCAGTAAAAATTAATTTAAATACAAATTAAATATAGATGATACATTTTACTTCTAGCATATCTTGCCTTAGCATGTATCCCCAAATGACCTGAATAAGTTATAGTTTCTATAGCAATACTAATTAATTAAATACTATATTTTATTTATGTAAAATACCATAAAAAGGTAGCCTAAGAAATTAAAACTGGATAATAATTGCATTGTGTCTTTAAATAAATCCTTAGAACCAATTCTATTAAGCTAAAAATCTTACTCCCTTTAAAATGTATAACCACCATTAAAACAATTTGTTATAAATTAATATTCAGAAATATAACACCAAAAAGAACAAGTAGAATCAAATTTGTAGTGATGTGGTAAAAAGAACAGAAAGGAAATTGAAGATTTGTTACCTGGTTTAATTTTTGCATTGGATAGCTGCATGACCTGGATCTAGTCACCTCCTTTTTGGGGCCTCAGTTTTCTCACCTCGATAAACAGAATGTCAGTTTTAATCAAAAAAAGTCCTATTCATCATAAGTACATTTGAAGTATGTCCATTTTTATTATTAGTACAGTAAGGGGAATTAATTAATAATAAAAGTTAATGCACAATCTTAGATAATATCATAAAAAAATAATTTTTTTTTCAAAAAGAAGTCCATCCATCTTCTAAAATTATCCAGTGTGTTTATGAAATGACTAGCTCCAGTTTGCTGTTACGAAATAGGAAAAGGTGGTTTTTCCCATATTGTGGATGTTGCATTTTTCTTTACTGAATTGTGTTGCTTTTGGATACTCTTACTTTAAGTAGTTAAGAATTTTAAGAATTAGGCTATAGTTGGGAAACAGGGAGAAGCACTTGGTGACCTAAAATTGTGTAGAATGCCTTTATATTTCATTTTGAGAAAAAAACAAAAACAGTAAATCAAAGAAGAGTAAGTAAAAAGTTGCTTGGGGCTACTTTCACTTAAGCACAAATGGCACACACAGGAACTATCATTTTTCTCTTTCTATTGAAAAGCAAATGCAGCAGAATTCACTAAACATTAGTCTTGTCAAATTGAGGCTGGATTTCCTCTCCTTTCCCGGAGGCACTTACACTAACACAATACCATTATTATTACGGAAAAGCTGAGGCTGGTTCTGTGCTCAAGATGCCAAAATAATGTAGGCACTACCAAGTGAATGGTCTAGCAGTGTGCACATGCAGCTTCCTCGGACTAGCCTGCCTTTTGAGGTTGTTCAGAAATAAAGCACAAGCCACCTGCTCAATCAACAAAGGCAATCAAAGAGAAATGAAGTCAAGCTTCAGTGCAAAGAGAGGTTAGGACAATAGTCAGCTGGGAATAGAGTTACACCAAGCTCACTACTGAGAATTATTTTAAGCACAAAGAAAGGCAATTTTGTCCATTTCGTGAAGAAAACTCCAGCGAGACTTTAATATACCCAGGCTTAAATGAAGCATCCATCAAACTGGCAATGAATTTCAAAGCTACCCTTCCTCCACACCTGTCATCTTGTCTTTATGCACTCACATTATAATTATAAAGCAACTAGAGACCTGTTGCAGGAAAATTCCTGCAACAATAGGGCTTCCTGCAGCTGCAGTGAAGCAGAGAAGAGAGCAAAGCCCACTGAGGCAGGCTTCGCTCCTGTTTCTGCCACCCTGCTTGCTTTCCTCCCATCTCCTCCGCCCTGCCTGCTTCTCTCCAGCTTCACTCCCTTCTGCAGCGCTTGGCTTCCTTCTATGCTATCTTCAGTCTTAGCTCCATGCCTGCGTATGCAAATTAACCACCATCTTTGTTGGGCTAATTTGCATAGTTGTTCTGATTGGCTGGTGGGCGTAGCAGAGTGATGGCCAATTTTTATGTTTCTCTTTTATTAGTGTAGATTACTGTATGCCAGATACTTGCTGGTCATATGTAGATGAAAGATACAGCATCTGCTCTCTAGCTTGATAATTGTTGTGCCAGGGTTATGCGAAGTATTCTAGGAGTGATATTGGCCAAGACTGGAATGTCAAGGAGGATGTCCCAGAGTAGGAAATTGTTGACCTAAGTCATAAAGACATTTAGGAGATAGGCCAGGTGAAAAAGAGAGCTCAGAGTATTCCGGAAAAAAGAACATCTTTCATTAAAACACGATGGAATTCAAAAGATTCCTCAAAGACAGGTTACATGTACAGAAAGAGTCACAGATGAGGTTACAGAGGCAGGGGTTACATCATGGACAGCTTATAGGTTAAGCTAAAAAACTTACATTTTATAATGAACACTACAGGGAGCCACTGGAGGAATATCAAAAA
Source organism: Murina feae (assembly GCA_004026665.1). Lineage (NCBI taxonomy): Eukaryota > Metazoa > Chordata > Mammalia > Chiroptera > Vespertilionidae > Murina > Murina feae. The sequence goes on from PVJC01013747.1 coordinate 22,613, forward strand.
GCAAAGTAACACGATTTGATTTGCTAAACTTTCCCTGTATACAGAGTTTAATATTCTATTCATATATTCAAGAAATATTTGTGAATGTGTGAAGTATCAGGAAATAAATATCTAATCTAATAAAAGAGTAATATGCAAATTAACCATCACTCTGAAACACCTAAGCCATGCCCACCAGTGAAGCCACACCCACCAGCTAAGCCACACCCACCAGCCAATCAGAGCAACTGTATGCAAATTAACTCATCCAGCAGCCATGGAGCTGGAACAAGCAGGAGGCTTGCCCTGGCAGATGCAGGAAACTAAGATTCCTGTCTGGCTAGACTGACTGTGGCAACAAAGTTTCCGCAACAAAGTTTCAATTATAGAAGATAAATAAACCCCAGAGACCTACTTCCAGCCTGGGGCTCAAGGAAGTGCTGGGAGCCTGGGTTGTCAGGGGCAACCCGACACTGGCTCTGGTTAAAGCAACAAAGTTTTAACTTTAGAAGTTAAACCCCAGATGCCAGTTTCCAGCCAGCCTTTCTGCAAACAGCCATCAGCCCCTCACCCAGGCGGCCCACGCACTCCAGCAGGTGGATATCCCCTGAGGGGTCCCAGACTGAGAGGGCACAGGCCTGGCTGAGGGACTCCTTCCCCCGAGTGCACAAATTTTTGTGCACTGGGCCCCTAGTGTAACTATAAATAGAAATGTCAGCATCTCTGCCTTCATGGAGTTTATAGTTCCCCCAATAGAGACAGCCAATTGTGTACTACTCAAGAGGTTATTTCAAAAATCATGGTGAGAAGTGACAGATGTATAATTCAGGCAATGGCAACAGAGACAGAGAAGAAGGAATACAAGACAGGAGTACAAGTAACAGGATGTAGTTATCCAGGTGACCTAAACATAGGTAACATTTCTAACAATAACATGCAGCTGATATATCAAGTGGCTATTTTATTCCAGGCAAGTGCTATATTTTATTCAATGCTCATCACAATTGTTTACCATAATAACTGTGAACCAAGAATCATTCCACAGAGCCATTATAAAAGAATAGACCAGAACTACTAGGGTAATTAAAAACTGGTTTGGCTCAGTGGATGGAGCGTTGGCCTGCGGACTGAGGGGTCCCAGGTTCGATTCCGGTCAAGGGCATGTACCTTGGTTGTGGGCACATCTCCAGTGGGGAGTGTGCAGGAGGCAGCTCAATGTTTCTCGCTCATCGATGTTTCTGACTCTCTATCCCTCTCCCTTCCTCTCCGTAAAAAATCAATAAAATATATTAAAAAAAGAAAAGAAAAGAAATTTCACCAGCCCAGGGTCATATAGTTCATTAGTTATAGAAATGGAATCAAACACACCTCTTCCAAAACTCTGGCCAATGCCTTTTCAACTTGAAATCTAGATTCCAATTAATGATTGGTAAGTGGAAGGGAAAACCAAAATACATTCTTTTGTATCCCAGGAAATTTTTAAGTCCTACAGCATTAAATTATAATTAAATGGAAGGACTCTAAACTAAAACACAAGAGAATATAAGGAATTAACAAAAAAGGAAATAGTTTTTACTCATACTATATTTTCAACACTTTTCTGGGAAAACAAAAATCAATTTTTATGTAGTTCACCAGAGAGGTAAAATTCAGCAGAGCCAATTTTAAAACAAAATTAAATATTCAAGAGTGCAGTTAAATCACACTTTAAATAATTTTTAAAAATAAATGTTGTAGAGCAATAATTAGTGCCTAAAAAAGAATCATTATAAAAATAAAATGATTGTGATTATTATCTTTCCCAAGTTAGTACAACCTCCAATATTCATTTGATGTTTTAAAAATTAGTAATACCTTTTGAAGTTTAAACAACTATTCTTATTTCACCTGAATTTCAATATATTAAATTAAATTAGTTAAACATGATATATGAAGGCTTTTTAAATTCTCAGAATAGTGAATGTAATTATCTTCTTTATTCTCACTATGAGAATTTTGATAATTTTGCAATTATAGGAAAAAAGGTTCAGATGGCTTCCTGAAATTTGCATAGCAGACCTGCCATAAATACAAACACAAAAGAAAGCTGTTAATTCTGTAAATACACTGTGGGATGCTTTTCCTGGAGAAGTAACCTCAGACCCAGACTCAGAGGAAGGCCAGGCTGCCTTCTCACACACCTGTGACTTCCCTGCAAGCACAGTTGATGGGAACAAAAGTGGGCATATATTCCAACAAAACCTCTCTTGGAAATGTGTGTTTTCTGATTCAGGGGGTTAGTTTATTTGTATTAGTCCTTGGCATTATAATGTACTAGAGGCCTAGTGCACGAACTCATGCACCGGTGGGGTCTGGCCAGCCCGGCCCTGATCAGGACCCAATCAGGGCCAGACTGGCCAGGGGACAAGGGGCCACGGGTGATTGGCCAGCAGGCCCCACCCCTGATTGGGATGGGGGGGCCGATTGAGGGCAAAGCCAGCTGGGGGGAGTGGCTGTGGGTGATAGCCACTGGCCTTGCCCCTGATTAAAGTGGGGGGAGCCAATTGGGGGCAGAGCTGCCTGGGAGAAGGGGCTGTGGGCCGATTGAGGTGGTGGGGGCTGATCAGGGCTGGGTTAGCCTGGGAGAGGGGCTGTGGGTGGTTGGCCACCCTGTCCCTGATCAGAGTAGGGGGGCCCATTGGGGGTGGGGCCATCCAGGGGGAGGGGCCACAGGTGGTTGGTTGGCCAGCCCCACCCCCTACTGGGGTAAGGTGGGTGATCAAGGGTGGGGTCAGCCAGGGGGAGAGGTTGCAGGAGGTTTGCCAACCATTCCCTCCCCCTATTGGTGTAGGGGGGGCAATTGGGGCAGGGCTGGATGGGGGGAGGAGCCGAGGGAGGTTGGCTGGCCAGCCCCACCCCAGATCAGGCTGGTTCTCTGGCTGCTGTGGGCATCACAGCGACTGGTCATTTTGGTAGTTACAGTGTTCCGGTCTCGCTGGCTTTTATATATATAGACTAGGGGCCCGGTGCACAAAAATTTGTGCACTCGGCGAGGGTAAGAAGGGGTCCTTCATCCTGGCCTGTGCCCTCTCACAGTCTGGGACCCCTGGGGGGGATGTCCACCTGCTGGCATGCATGGCCAGCCTGGGTGAGGGGCTGAGGGCTGTTTTCAGGCTGGCCACAGGCCCCTCAGGGTTCGTGCACTGGGGGGTGGGATGGCTGGAGAGTGCAGGCGTGGACGTTTCCAGCTGGATGGCTTACCATTGCACATACCTGGTGGGCCTCCACTACTGAGGGGACACACCTGGTGCAGAACTGGGTGGCAGGCCAGGGGGTGGACGCTGGTGCATGGTCCTTTGGGGGGGGCCTTGCTGCTGAGCGGACACACACTGGGAGTGGAGCCAGGCACACACTCGCACACGCCCCACGGAGGCCTCCAGGGTGGAGCCAGGTGGCTGGACCTGTGGCAGACACTCTGGCAGGGGTGGAGGATGCTCGGGCATGACCCCAAGGGTGTACCCCATTCAAGCCCCTGCCACTGAGCCTCTGAGGTCGTATGGGCCCAATTGCTCTATTCCCAGGCCTCACAGGGTCAGGCCTGGCTGCCAACTCCGGCCTTGCGGCTGCTCACCGCCTTCTGGAACCACCGCAGGCACCATTGCTCTATTGCCAGCCCCAGCCTCAGGGCAGGGCAGGCTCCCACGCCACCCAGAACCAACCACTGGCACGATCTCTCTATTTCCAGCCCCATATCTCTATTGCCAGCCATGGCCACAGAACCGGGGGCCTGGGCCGCCCCCCAGCCCTACAGCCGCCCGCCACTGCCCGGAAATGTCTGCTGGAGCCCGCCAGGGCGGAAGCCAGGCCTTCGCCCTGGCATGCCCCAGCGCGATTGCTCCGTTGCTGCCCCAGCCTCCGCCATCTTGGCTGGGCTAATTTGCATACCATTGTTCTGATTGGCTATTGGCATCCCAAAGAAACGGTCAATTTTAATATTTTGCTTTTATTAGTTTAGATTGTTCAGTTGGTGTTTGAACAAGTATCATAGAAACCTAGATTCACCATGAGTTGTAAAAAGACTCAGAGGCAGCAAGCCTGTCTGAAGAAAAAGAGAATGAAGCTGGTGTGCACATACCGTACAGCCACAGAGAAACAACTAGAGTAAGAGAACTAGAGTATAAAAATGAAAAAGGACAGAGGTTGCTTATTAACCTTCTAAAACATGTGAAATCAGCTGTATTTTCTACAACTTGGTTACTTAGGATTGGTTACCCTGGTTCCTGCCAAGGATGACTGTGGTATTATTTTAAAACAACTGGTCAGAATGGCTTATTTTTCTATCATTGTTCAGTCAGATGTTGTGTTTAAGCTCCTTTGCTGTAAATTTTCAGACATGTTTGCTCTGTGTGAGGTTTGGATAATGCTTTCAAATCTAGCTCACACCTTGATTTGACTGTTCCTGAGTGGGCTCAGCCTTGTAACATATGTGGGAAGCCTTTGAAAACTTGAGAGTTGTCTATGATGGGCAAAATATTTTAAAAGACATTTTCAGGGATATACAGATCTCTAGCATATACACACACACTGACATCCTCATCATCATTAATAATTAAAGAAATGAAAGTTAAACAAAATGACATACCACCATATCTATTAGGATGACTAAAATTCAAATGATGGAGCATAATACTGATGAATATGTGGAGGTCCTGAAACTCTCATAAACACTGAGTGTATAAATGTAAAATAGTACAAATAATTTGGAAAATAATTTAGCAATTTTTTTTCAAAGTTAAACATATACCTGCCACATGACACAATCATTTATTCCACTTCTAGGTATTTACCCGTGATAAATGAAAGCATAGGTCCATACAAGTCAAGTACACATGTTTACAGTAGCTTTATTTTGTAATTGCCAATACTCAAAATAAACAAATTTCCACCAGCCATGTAATAAATTAAAACATTGTGGGATATTCATATAATAAAATATTACCCCACAATAAAAATTAATGACCTCATTAACTTATAATATAATATAAAAATGAATGTAAAATATGAATATAAGTATAATTATGCAGTATAAAAAGCCAGACCCCCACCTCACCCCAAAATAGTTTAGAAAACTCAAATTAATCTCTAGTTTTAGAAAGCAGGTCAGTAGTAGCCTAAAGACTAAAAAATGTGGTGGGAAGTAGACAGGTGGATTACAAACAAACTTGAGGAAATTGTTGTAATTGGTGATATGTTCATTATACTGTGATAATTTTACATATTAAACATTACATGGTAAATATGTGCAGTTTACAAATATCAATTATACCTGAATAAAGATGTTTAAATAAATGAACAAGGGGAGATTGACTAGTATCACTGGATTTTAGTATGTCAGAAAGGATGAAAGTTACAATTTAGACGTGGCATAGCTCATAATCCTATGTGCTCCTTTGAGTTTTGTTACAAGTGTGACTGTCATCTGTCTTTTGTGTCTCTGTGGGGAAAAATTGGAACCTCTGTTTCAGGTTATACTTAGACTGTTATAGAGAATATGATGTTGTCCCTTTGCTACAAAACACTTACAGAAATTGCAGGCAATTGCACTTTTCTCATTCCACATCTCAAGTAAATGGTGAATTCCTCAAGGACTGAGAACATAATAGACATGAAAGCAATTTAAGCTCATGTAGTCAAGCCTAACTATTCACAGAAGATGGAAGTTTACTTATACATTAGCACACAAAAGTATGTTGGCATGGTTGGTACTAATACCCATATCTTATGGCTCCCTGTCCAGGGTTTTTACCATCACATCATTACCTCATTTCCCTTTTACTGAAACTATACCTGAGCATAGTCAGGGATCAATAAATTTGCTTACCAAAGATGATCCCATTTGACAAAATGTACAAAAATCCAGTAACATTTCATTCAGAGGGTTGAGAGACAAAGAGTTCATAAGAATAAGACATAGTGGAAATTTTTAAATCTTCCTGTTTATTCCTTTTTTCCTCTTTCTGTAAGATTATGTATGTTTATATATAAACTAGGGTCCCAGTACACAAAAATTTGTGCATTCAGGGGGGCCCCTCAGCCCGGCCTGTGCCTTCTCACAGTCTGGGACTCCTCAGAGGATGTCCACCTGCTGGCATGCCTGGCCAGCCTGGGTGAGGGGCTGAGGGCTGTTTGCAGGCTGGCCAAGCTCCCCAGTGGGAACCCTCACCACATGGTGGTGTGGCTAGCCTGAGTGAGGGGCTGAGGGCCATTTTCAGGCTGGCCACACCCCCTTCAGGGTTCAGGTGTCTATTGGGGTGCCTGGCCAGCCTAAGTGAGGGACTGAGGGCTGTTTTCAGGCTGCCCACAGCTCCCATTGACCCAACGTCCCAGCAAGGCTTTGTTGCCTTGAGTGGGGGCCTAGTTAGGCAACGAAGCCTCCTATTTGCTTCAGCTCCATGGCTTCTATAACTGCAACATTGTTGCCTTGAGCAGAGGCCTGGCCAGCTTAGGCAGGCAGTATAACTCCATCGCTGGTGCAATGGAAGCCTCCTGTTTGCTCTAGCCAGCCGCCATCTTGGCTGAGTTAATTTGCATACAGCCACTCTGATTGGTTGGTGGGCATGGCTTGGCTGGTGGGCGTGGCTTGGGTGTCTCAGAGGGATGGTTAATTGGCATATTACTCTTTTATTAGATTAGATGCTTTAAAACAGACAATTAAGAGCTGATTCTCTAAAAACAATAAGAAAAATTAATTGGTGCTATGGTGAAGAAAAATCCAGAAAGGTCTACTAAAATATCAATTTATGAATTAAGACTATTAGTAGATATTAAATCACTCTGGTGTACAATCAGTGGGAGACCTTTGAGAAACTCCATGCTATTTATAGTGAATGCTCTGAAACTGTGCTGTTTATTTATATCAGGTAACAAAATAACTACTGCATCAGAAGCACTTTGTAGAATCTATGGCACTTGGCAGGAAAAGTGAGTTGATTCCAAGCCAAGGAAATGACAGCACCATATAGCTGCTGCTGACTTTAAGGAATAGAGAAAATAAAAAGGATAATAATAGCTGCATATGGACAGTGAGAAGTACAATCAGTTCAGATTAATTATAAGCCCAATACATGTGCAGGAGACGAATTTTCAAGGAGACCAAAATAAAAGGGGAGAGGCTTTGAACGTGGCTATAGGGAACTGATACATGCAGAAAAAAAGAAGGCTCTCTATTCACATCAGCTAGGACAAAAGACCTGTGACAGAAGGAATGTCATGAACGACTTTTAAACCGAAAGAAGTAATCACACAGCCTGGAACATGGAGACACATTTAATCTGCCCAGGGAGTTACTCTTAGTTCTTCTTGTCAGCATGTGATGTTCATTTTCCTTAGGCCTTTTTGGGAATTCTATCACAGTGAATAGGAATGCTGGTAACTTATTAAGACAACAAATGCTAAAAAATATTGGTAAAAATGTAAGCTAATTCTCATTGAGTCACACTATCACATCCCAAGGTTACACATTCAACAAATCACCCATACATATCACATGCACAGTATGAATATGAAGAAAAAAAAAACCAACAAAAACTTCTTTTCCAGATATAAAAAAATCCACCAACTTTGATCACCTGAGATACCCTCATTTACAGCATGAGTTTTCATTTTAGATTTAATTTTAATAAGATTGGGTTCTCCAACAGCAGATATACAGCAGCAAGTTTCAGAGGAAGGAGCTGCTATACATAGGTTAACAGCAGAAAAATGTATGTAAAACCATATAAGCTAAGGGAGGGGAGACCATAAAAACTATAGGAGTAGACAAAATAAATGAATCTTAATTAGCAGTCAATAAATTTCTGCACCTATATCTGTCATGATACCAACACATTCTATAAGATGCTTCATGTTCTGAATAATGACTCAAAATATTAAAGAATAAAATATCATGCCTGGTTGGTTGGGCATCATCCCATGCACAGAGAGGTTGCAGGTTCAACTCCTAGTAGGAGATATGCAGGTGGTAGCCTATTGATGGTGTGCTCTCACATTGATGTTTCTTTCTCTCTCTCCCTCTACCTTCTTTCTCTCTAAAAATCAATAAAAATATGTAAAAATTTGCCCTGACCGGTTTGGCTCAGTGGATAGAGCGTCGGCCTGCAGACTGAAAGGTCCCAGGTTCAATTCTGGTCAAGGGCATGTACCTTAGTTGTGGGCACATCCCCAGTGGGAGGTGTGCAGGAGGCAGCTGATCGATGTTTCTGTCTCATCGATGTTTCTAACTCTCTATCCCCTCCCTTTTTCTCTGTAAAAAATCAATAATATATATATGTATATATATATATGTGTATATATATATATATATATACACACATATATATACACATTTAAAGAAAAGAATGAAAAAAAATCACCTTCCATACACTTCACAACAAACATATAAACATGAAAAATACATTATATAAATATCTCCATGCAAAATTATTAAAATGAAAACAAGAAAAGTATTGCCATGAGTATAGAAGTTATCTGGAAAATTTCCTTATGTGAAACACTGCATTAATCATGAGGCATTTTCTAGACTAGGCACAGTAAAGTAACTGGCAAAGAAAAGAAATATTTATTTCTGCTTGGAAGTGAAAAAAAACCCAACTTAAATGATTCAATAATTTTTTGACTCACGTACTTCAAAAGCCTGTTGTTTGGCTTGGGTTTGAATATAGCTGGATAGAGGCTGATAAAGTTGCCAAGAATTTATTGTTATTAATCTATTGACTCAATTTCCTTATTTTTTAATTAACTTTTAGTTTTAAAATAGTTTTAGACTTACTAAATTTTAGGAGAATATTACAAAAAATTTAATATTCTTACTCAGTTTCTCCTACTATTAAAAATTTTGATAGCCAAATTATAATTTTCAAAATCAGGAAATTAACATGGTTACCATATTATTAATTAAACTACAGCTCTCATTTGAATTTCACCACCCAAGGTCTTTTTTTCTTTTCTTTTCCAAGATACACTCCAGACATCTACATTGCATTTAGTTGTTCTGTCTCTTCAGTCTCTTTCCATCTGTAATAATTTCACTGTCTTTTCTTGACTTTCGTTACCTTGATACTTTTGATGAGTACTGGTCACTAACTTTGTAGATGTGTCTTAATTTGAGTTTGATGTTTTTTCTTCTTGTATGCTAATCAGATTTTTAGGTTATGTTTTGGCAGGAATACCACAGAAGTAATGATTAATTTTCTCTCTAAGTGTATAATATTGAGATAACACAATGCCAATATATCTTATTTCTGGTGATGTTAACCTTGTTCACATTCTTAAGATTTCTTTCCAAGGTCTCATTATTGTAAAGTTAATATTCCCTTTGTAATTGATAACTAAGGGGAGACACTCTGAGACTATACTAATATTCTGTTTCTCCTCAAACTTTCACCCAGTGATTTTAGCATCCATTGGTAGATATTGGTGAGAACAATTATCCTGTGATGTTTGCTTTGGCACTGCATTTTCTTCATTAGTTTCAGTCTCAAAGGGACACTGCTAAAGAAATAGTGACTATAAGTAGCTCTAGACTTAAATTCAACCAGCTCAGCAATCCCAGTGAAAACAGCCCACTTCTTTCCCCAGTTGCAACAAGACAGTGCCATCAATTGTTTCCTTTCTTTGGGTTACAAATTTATTGCTGAATTGATTCCCAAATGAATAGCCAAAGGGAAGATGACCGCCACAGACGAAGCCCTCGTTTATATCCCCATTCCTGGAGTTGGCAAATGGGGTAGTCTCATTGCAACCACGTGAACTGAGAATGAAGGAGAGAAGGAAAAGCAGAATGTTATTACTATGAGAGACAATAGATGATGCAAAACCTAGACCAACAGTTCTCTGCTACATTAAGATATAACCAATTATTTAAGTTTGTCAGTAACAATAGTTAAACCTATCAATAATTAAAAATATGAGCATTTAACTTTACCTATTTAACCCAATATGAAAGACTGCAAATTCTTGGTCACCTATTTCAGTGTTTCACAACCCTTACTATTGCTATAATTTAAACGTTTCTTCTCTGTCCTTGATATAAACAGAAAAAAAAAAAACAATTTTATTTCACAAAGTAGAGTACTTGGTATAGTACACTACACATAACTGTTCAAAAATGTCATTGTTGTTATTATCCTATCTAATAAAAGAGTAGTATGCAAATTAGGTGTCACTTCATTACAAAGATGGCCACGCCCATAGTCACAAGATGGTGGCACCCAGTCCCCTCATCCCCACCACTGGGGTGTTTGGGCCTATTGGCCCAGCCAGGGGTTGGGCAGGGAGTGTCGACCATTGAGCTGCCAGGCTGGATCTGCCCCCAGGGTGGCAGTTCCATCCTGGCATTCTGCCACTGCTGCTGGAGTTTTTGGGCCTATCAGCTCGGCCAGGGGTCTCAGGGACCAAGGGGAGAGGCAGGATCTGCTCACTTCCATAGCAGATCCAGCCTCACTGCTCCTTAGCCTCTGGAAGTGTCTGGGCCTGTCAGCTCCTCTATTAGGCTGGATGCTATGTCCATGCAAGTGGGTGGGGAGTTGACTCTAGGTCTTCTGGTGCAGAGGGACTTGATGCTGTGTTCCTGTTTGTGCTGGCCCAGGCAGCACCCAGCCCTGGCCACAGCTCAAGGGAGAGAACAACATGCAGGTGAGGCCAGGAGCCGAGAGATCAACACAGAGGGGTGCCTGCTCCAAGCTTCCAATGTGGCTGGGGACAGGCCCCCAGCAGGGACTCACACAGGGTGCCTGCTCTGAGCCTCTGTGCGCACACACACACACACACACACACACACACACACACACGGCACCACTCTGAGCCTCTGCTGCCAGACTGTGGCCATCAGTAGGACATCCACTGAGGGGTCCCGGACTATGAGAGGGGGCAAGCTGGGCTGAGGAACTCCCACCACCACCCTGTGCATGAATTTTGTGCACCGGGCCTCTAGTTATTAAATATTCAACTTGACACATATTTATGTAGTGCTAGTTATGTACAATATACTATTAGATAATAGAAACTCACAGATGTATAAGGAGTTTGATTTTAAGCACAGAGACTAACATGGAAGATAAAATGTGTATAAAACTCTAATACCAGGCAGAATGTAATAAGTCTCTAAATACATCTTCCAATAGATGCATAAGTGCTATGAGTACAATACATGTTTATGTGTTTTAAATAATAAGTCCCTACTTATTCTCTTCTTTAAGCAACACAAAAACAGAAAGCAGAGGAGCACATTTCTTCCAGGTTTTTCTTAAAAGATTAGGCTTTCCTTATACACTTAACATTTTGAATGTAAATTGGATGTCACTTTAACTAGCAACTGAACAGAGTGAAGAACAATTACTTTTATTGTTATTAGTGTATTACATAAACAGACTAAAAATCATGACAAATAATTTAGTCAAAAAGTTATTTTTCAGCATTAAATACTATGGTTGCTTTATGCATAACCTTCTCTGCATAAAAATGCAGAATATTTTATTAGTTTCTCAAAAAAACTTTTAATTTAGATATTGCTTTTGAATTAAATGACCAGACTGCTAAGTAACAGTGTAAAACAATCTAATATAATAAAAGAGCAATATGCAAATTGACTGTTACCCGAGAAACATAAGCCACGCCCACCACCTAAGCCACGCCTCCCAGCCAACCAGAGTGGCTGTATGCAAATTAGCTCAGCCAAGATGGAGGCCGGCAGCCATGGAGCTAGAGCAAACCAGAGGCTTCTGTTGCAACTGTCTGCCTAGGCTGGCTGAGCCTCTACTCACAGCCACACCCACCACCCAAGCCCTGCCCACCAGCCAATCAGAGCAGCTGTATGCAAATTAACCCAGCCAAGATGGAGGCCAGCAGCCATGGAGCTAGAGCAAACCAGAGGCTTCTGTCGCAGCTGCCTGCCTAGGCTGGCTGAGCCTCTGCTCACGGCCACGCCCACCAGCCAATCAGAGCAGCTGTATGCAAATTAACCCAGCCAAGATGGAGGCTGGCAGGGTGGCTCTGCATTGGGAGCCTCCGCGGCCGGCATAGCTGTGCCAGGTGTGTCAGCTCAGTGGGGGGGTCCAGTCTGGAGCCTCCTTGGGGCATCCAGGAGCAGCCATCCTGGGTCCACTGCCTAGCCCTGCCCCCTGGGGGTCTCCCTGGGGCATGCGAGAGTGCGGGGGCCTCCTCGGGGCATCCAGGAATGCCTGTTCTGGGTTTGCTGCCTGGCTCTGCCCCAGGGGCCTCCGTGGGGTGTCCAGGAACACATGTCCTGGGTCAGCTGCATGGCTCCACCCCGGGGGCCTCCTTGAGGGCATGTGGGAGCACCTGTCCAGAGTCCGCTACCTTCATCTGCCCCCCAGGGGCCTCCACAGGGCGTGCGAGACCATCTGCTGCACAGTGCGGAGAATCCGAAGCCAGTCCGCTGCCCAGCTCCACCCCGGGTGTGATTGTTCAGCAGCAGGGCCCCACCGAGGGATCCTGCACCAGCGTCTGCCCCTGGCTCGCCACCCAGCTCTGCGCCAGGTGTGTCCCCTCAGCGGTGGGGGCCCACCAGGCATGTGCGATTGTGGGCCCTCCGGTGGGAAACGTCCAGGCCTGCACTCACCAGTCCTCCCACCCCACAGTGCATGAACCCTGAAGGGGCTGTGGGCAGCCTGAAAATGGCTCTCAGCCCCTCACCCAGGCTGGCCAGGCATGCCAGCAGGTGGACATCCCCCCCCCCACGAGGTGTCCCAGACTGCAAGAGGGCACAGGTTGGGCTGAGGGACCCCCACCACCCAAGTGCAAAAATTTTTGTGCACCGGGCCCCTAGTCCTATATTATAAAAGCGTAATATGCTATGTATCTGACTGATCGGTCAACTTTTCAGTCCACCACTTGACCAGTCACTATGATGAGCACTAAGCACCAGGGGGCAGACACTCTGATCGGTAGGTTAGCTTGCTGCTGGGGTCCAGCTGATTGGGACTGGGTGAGATGGCTTTGATGGGCCCTGATCACCAGCCAGGCAGAGGGATCCCACCCATGCACAAATTTGTGCACTGGGCCTCTAATTCTTAAATATAAGGACATGAGCATATAAAGTCTATAATAATATCTATCTAATAATAGGGTAATATGAAAATTGGTCAGGACGCCATCACAGTAATTATCAATCAGCAGGCTACATGTTCAGTGGGTGGGTGGGGACTTGCCGCATTGGGGACTGGGGCAGGGACTTGTAGCGTTGGGGATGTGATGGCAGCTGTCGCTTGCCCACTGCCAGCCCAGGGCTCTGGCAAGATGCCGATGGCCACTGCCACTTTGAGGGCCCGAGGTTCAGGCAATGAGGCTCAGGCAAGTCTCAATAGCTGTGATGGCTGAAGCTGAGGCAGCCTCTCGGCTGGCAGTGGCAGCAGCAGAGGCGTGATGGGGCGTTGCATTCCCCAGATCACAGGGTTGCCTCCAACAGAGGGAGGCCAGACTGTGGCTTAAGGACATCCATCAGTAGGACATCCCCTGAGGGTTCCTCGACTGTGAGAAGGGGCAGGCAGGGCTGAGGGACCCTCCCCACACCACATGTATGGATTTTGTGCACCAGGCTTCTAGTTTCTCTAATATTTACATATAGTCACTTCATATTATTTTTAAAATAAGTACTTTCAATATTAATTTTTATAAATGTACATGTGTATTCAGAGAAAGTAGATAAATTAAGTGTGAAAAAGAAAATCAAAATCTAAACCAAATTTAGTTAATTTTAAATAATAATTCTTTAATTCTGTATTGGCCTGTTAGCCTGTAAAAGCATGAAGTTTTTCTAAATATTTCTGCTTTCTTTGTACTTCTAAATAGGCAACTATTTAGATGTTCTAGGCCAATGACTCTTCTCTGGAAATAGGGCATATTACAGATATTATTTCTAGAAAAATCCCAGACAAGAAGGTATTATCTGACTTGATAACATATATTCTAATTTAAAACACATTATATAATTAACATAATTTTACTATGAGGGCACAACATTAAAAATCCAGCAATAAATTACTTAATAACTGTAGGTTTTTTCTAATATTAAAAAGGCCAGGAATATACTTATCACTTCTTAAACAAAAAGAGAAGAATCACTTTCCATATAAAGTCATGCAGCCAGAGGAAGAGACCTGTGACTTATTTTCTTATAAAAATACTGCTTTGCTTTTACTGAGATAGCTCCGCCATAGGGGGAGCTTGGTGGCTGAAGAAGCCATCACTCTGTGAGGAGCTAAGTTGACCATGGACCTCAAGACACCCACTGCATGCCTAACTAGGGAATGTCAAACACTCAGCTATGAACAAGTGAGCCATTCCTGCTGCCTTCACATAACATCTCATTTACAAAAGTCAGGTAGAACGAGGCAAAAACAACAATTTAAAAGAAATGCCTTTGGGTAATCATCCTGCTAAGCTACTTTCTATAGAAATTTAATTCTATTGACCTTATTATCAGAAGAATAAATAAATAAAATGAATTGTAAACTTTTCTGTAAAAGAGGAAGAAAGAAATTAGACTTGCTCTTAGGATAGAAGTATATGAAGACAAAGAAAGAATAAGAAGAGAGTCAGAAGAACCAGATTGATGATGTATGGCAGACATACCTATAGGACGTATGTAATAGAAATTATCTACTTCCTATTTGTTTCTGTTTCTTCAATGTACAGCCTCTCCTCTCCCAGCTCTAGCACCCCAGAACAATATGCTTCCCAATCAGCATTTGATGGGGCAAGCTCAGTTAGCAATGATTTTTTGTAGGATATTTTCCTTGAAACATGCTATATGGAGTTAAAAAAGCATGTGCAGGAGCATTAT